>JADBJO010017223.1:0-10000 GCA_016801955.1 Conus betulinus | reverse complement strand
TGCACGTCTGCATGGTTTTAATGTTTCTTTCATATGATTGTTATTCTACTGTTGAGGTTCACCATTCGTGAAATGTATGTGTACATGACTTTTTAAAAAATCCCTCCAGTAAGCTAGGCACTTTCCGTCTTTCAGGGAGGATGTCTCAACATTAGATGAGTGTGCAGATGTTTTCTTGTCTGGCATGTGCATGTTGTCCATATCACAGTCACATGAGGCAGGAGTCCTTTCCATGTATGGGGGGATTTCAGCAACATGTAACTGTGAGACACGGCAAATGAAAAATTTCAGCAAAAGAAAAAAAAAAATTCAGGGGGTAGAAGGGTTGAGGGGAAGCATGGGGATGGTGGTGGTGGAGTGGGGGGGAGCAGGGTGAGCAGGTGAAAACAGTGGCACTGAAACCCATGGAGCTCTGGCGTGTGTTTGGTATGCTAGCAGATGACACTGGCATCATTATTGCATCACTATAGAGTGTGTTGGTATGCTAGCAGCAGACACTGACATCATTATTGCATCACTCTAGAGTGTGTTTGGTATGCTAGCAGATGACACTGACATCATTATTGCGTCAGTCTAGAGTGTGTTTGGTATGCCAGCAGATGACAATGACATCATTATTGCATCAGTCTAGAGTGTGTTTGGTATGCTAGCAGATGATACTGACATTCATTATTGCGTCACTCTAGTGTGTGGTTTGGTATGCAGCAGATGACACTGACATCATTATTGCATCACTCTAGAGTGTGTTTGGTATGCTAGCAGACTGCCCAGTTCAGGCAAAAAAACCATCATGCTGTGGGATCCTACGTTGGTGAGACACTGCAAATGTGAAGGATATTGACAAAGCCTGTACGATGAAGGGGTTACGATTGTATTGAACCAAAAATTGGACATTACATCTCTTGGTTTTCAGATTTGCATCAGGTTGCCCTGCTGTGAACTCAAGTTGCAAAATGTTTGTAGTGGGATGGTAAAGAGAGCACTTAACACACACACCACACACACACACACACACACCCGCGTCTCCCTCCCACATTCAGAATTTCAAGGAGTTTTGCTTTTCCCAAGTGGGATGCCTGAAGATAGCCAACGTTTCTTCAAAGAATAGAATGGAATTTAGCTTGGAGGGCTTGTAACAGATTTGTGTTGCATGAAGACAGCCAGCGTTTTTTGGATTTAGCTTGGAGGCATGCTGCGGATTTGTGTTGTCTGAAGATAGCCAAGGTTTCTTGGATTAGCTTGGAGCCAGTTGCGGATTTGTGTTGTCTGAAGATAGCCAAGGTTTCTTGGATTTAGCTGGAGGCATGTTGCGGATTTGTGTTGCCTGAAGACAGCCAAGGTTCTTGGATTTAGCTTGGAGCCATGTTGCAGATTTGTGTTGCCTGAAGACAGCCAAGGTTTCTTGGATTTAGCTTGGAGCCAGGTTGCGGATTTTTGTGTTGCCTGAAGAGAGCCAAGGTTTCTTGGATTAAGCTTGGAGGCATGTTGTGGATTTGTGTTGCCTGAAGATAGCCAAGTTTCTTGATTAAAGCTTGGAGGCATGTTGCGGATTTATGTTGTTTGAAGATAGCCAACGTTTCTTGGATTAAGCTTGGAGCCATGTTGTGGATTTGTGTGGCCTGAATATGGCCAATCTTTCTTGGGTTTAGCTTGGAGGCATGTTGCGTTTTTGTTTTTTTTTCTTGGAAGAGAAAATGCTATCTAACCTCATTGTCTCAAGACGGGATGGAACTGAAGAGTCCATGGATTAAGAGAGCAATGCTGTATCCAGTGCCCAGCCCACTAGGCCCTGTTATAGTCTATTCTGTTCTGTATTGCTGGATTTCATTTTTGCTTTTATTGCCATGCCATGTTGTTAGACAATGATGAAATACACTTGCAGTAAAAGAAATGCTGGGAGTTCTGCTTCACAGTCTGCTGACTCTAGTTTCACTTCCTTTCCACACTGGACTTCATGAACTGACACTGTTCACTTCTTTCCACACTGGACTTCATAGACTGCTGACACTGTGTTCACTTCCTTTCCACACTGGACTTCACGGACTGAAACACTGTGTTCACTTCCTTTCCACACTGGACTTCATGGACTGCTGACACTGTGTTCACTTCCTTTCCACACTGGACTTCATAGACTGACACTGTGTCACTTCCTTTCCACACTGGACTTCATGGACTGCTGACACTGTGTTCACTTCCTTTCCACATGGACTTCATAGACTGACACTGTGTTCACTTCCTTTCCACACTGGACTTCATGGACTGACACTGTGTTCACTTCTTTCCACACTGGACTTCATGGACTGCTGACACTGTGTTCAACTTCCTTTCCACACTGGACTTCACGGACTGACACTGTGTTCACTTCCTTTCACACTGGACTTCATAGACTGACACTGTGTTCACTTCCTTTCCACACTGGACTTCACGGACTGACACTGTGTTCACTTCCTTTCCACACTGGACTTCATAGACTGACACTGTGTTCACTTCCTTTCACACTGGACTTCATGGACTGACACTGTGTTCACTTCCTTTCCACACTGGACTTCATGGACTGACACTGTGTTCACTTCCTTTCCACACTGGACTTCATAGACTGCTGACACTGTGTTCACTTCCTTTCCACACTGGATTCATGCGACTGACACTGTGTTCACTTCCTTTCCACAATGGACTTATGGACTGACACTGTGTTCACTCCTTTCCACACTGGACTTCATAGACTGACACTGTGTTCACTTCCTTTCCACACTGGACTTAATGGACTGCTGACTCTGTGTTCACTTCCTTTCCACAATGGACTTCACGGACTGAACACTGTGTTCACTTCTTTCCACACTGGACTTCATGGACTGACGCTGTGTTCACTTCCTTTCCACACTGGACTTCATGGACTGCTGACACTGTGTTCCACTTCCTTTCCACACTGGACTTCATGGACTGCTGACACTGTGTTCGCTTCCTTTCCACACTGGACTTCATGGACTGCTGACACTGTGTTCACTTCCTTTCCACAAATGGACTCATGGACTGCTGACACTGTGTTCACTTCCTGTCCACACTGGACTTCACGGACTGACACTGTATCACTTCCTTTCCACACTGGACTTTTTATGAGCAGCACTGATTTTTAACCATCATCATCAAAGCAGCCCTGCTTTGTCTACTGGCTTGTGCATGCAGGTCGATGTCACTTTATCACGCCATCTGCCTCAAACGGCTCAGAGAGTTGATATCAGACGCTGTGGAACCTCCCTTCCCCCACCCCCCTCCATGTGGGGAATTATCAGTCTTCATTGTATCACCACTTAAAAATGATCTGCCGTTGTGTCCTCTTTTCTACTACTCTCTTCAGTTTGCCTCTTAGTCTTCCCACAGTGTTCAGTTTCACTGTCCTGTGTTCTAGGTTTTTCTGTTACTCTCTTCAGTTTGCCTCTTTAGTCTTCCTACAGTGTTTCAGTTCACTGTCCTGTGTTCTAGGTTTTCTGTTACTCTCTTCAATGTGCTCTTTAGTCTTCCTACAGTGTTCATGCTTAGTTGTCCTGTGTTCCAGGTTTTATATTACTGTATTTTTTTTTCCTCATGACAGGTTTCTGACAGTTATCTTGTGATGAAGTAAGTGATCAGATTGCAAATATTGTAGTAGGCATTAGCTGTGATGAAGTAAGTATTCAGATTGCAGATATTGTAGTAGGCATTAGCTATCTGTTTTGCCATCTTACTGGCCTCATGGCCTTCTGTAAGCACTTATTATTGGTGTTGCCATGTTATGGACTGATTTGATTTTGCATGCTGAGGGGTAGGGCACTCTCTGTCATGCATTCAGATTGAGAGTCCCATGATGGGTTTGCTACCATGAATACACTCACAAAACAAGCTCAGTTGTAAGGACAGCCATTTTTTGTCGGTGATAAGCTGCAATCAAAAGTACCCTCAAGCACCTGCTAAACGAGCTTTTTGGATGCATGTGGTCATGTGATCTTGTTTACACATTATATATCCACTCCCTGATCCCCTTGTCTTGCCAGTGCTCTTTCAAAATAAATATCTGCAGGACTCTGTATGCAGTAGCATCCATCTGTCCAACACAGTGCGCAAGATATCAGGATTACAACACTTACACAATCCAGACAATTAATACCATGAGCTGATGCCTCCCAGGCTCCCCTCCCCACTCACCCCCTGTCTTCCACTCCAAAAACATTGGATTATTAGTCTGCTAGAAAAACAGCATCTTTTTCTCACATCCATGCAGTGTATTTCTTAATATAAATCACCTCCTTGATCAATTATATGATGGAAATTGAGCCACAGTTGTGATCATCTTTGTGATTTGATTTACAGATCATGGATGGCAGTCAAGTGCTTTGTGGATTTGTTTTTTTGACTACAGGTATACCTGATCCTGACAGCTCAGCTGAGTGTGACCATAGCCTTCATCGCCTTGTTCATTTTCATGTGAGTCTTTTTTCTTGGTTTTTTCATTCTTACAGATTTTACAGTGTTCAACCTGATCATTCCTATTATGTGAGACCTGTTTCAAATAGCAAGTGAGAAGGAAGAGAAAAAAAAAGTCAGAGAAGTAATGCGCAGTTGAAAAATATGACAAGGGTGAAGATGAGAGAGTGACTGACAGACATTGGAGGACTGGGGAGACAGAGCAGAGAAACTGTTCATCATGATACTATAGAAAGAAGACAGAGCAGAGAACTTGTCATCATGATACTATAGAAATAAATAGCGACGGAGCATGGAACTGTTCATCATGATACTATAGAAATAAGACGGAGCATGGAACTTGTTCATTCATGATACTATAGAAATAAGACGGAGCATGGAACTTGTTCATCATGATACTATAGAAATAAGACGGAGCACGGAACTTGTCCATCATGATACTATAGAAATAAGACGGAGCACGGAACTTGTTCATCATGATACTATAGAAATAAGACGGAGCATGGAACTTGTTCATCATGATACTATAGAAATAAGACGGAGCATGGAACTTGTTCATCATGATACTATAGAAATAAGACGGAGCATAGAACTTGTTCATTATGATACTATAGAAAGAAGAGAAGGTAGTGTGACAGGGTGTTGGTGAGTTCTAGTTGGGTTCTTTTGTGTTGGCAAGCTCATGTGAAGTGCCGCTGAATGGTCATGGTGGAACCCTGTGGAGGTGGATGTCCACTCATGCCGAGGGATGAGAACATTATGTGTGTGATCATTTTTTGATTACCCCACCACATGGGCAGTCACACTCAACTTCGAGGGACTTCGGAGACTCTTAATGTTATGTTAGGAGCTTGTCATGACTGAAGACAATCCCTGCATAACTATGCAGAGCATAATGACATATTGATGTAGCCTTGGGTGTTCTAGCCTAGGTCAGTTGGTCTGACAAAGCCTAACAACATTTTAATGTAGCCTTGGTGTTCTAGCCTATGTCAGTTGGTCTGACACAGCCTAACAAATTTGATGTAGCCTTGGTGTTGTAAGCTATATCAATTGGTGTAACACAGCCTAACAAACATAATTCCCTTACCATGGTGTTTTTGTTTTTTGTTTGTTTGTTTGTGTTTTGATCCACTTATCTGAACAAGCGGCAACTGTCAACAGTAAAGTTGTTTGGGCCTGAGGTTGCAGAGAGCCGATCAATGAGTGGGTGAGGAGAGAGGGACTGTGGTGCTACATTGTGGCCTAGTGAGTTGGATGACTCGTCTCTCTTCTCAGCATTTCGGCACTCCGAGCTTTTCACTTGTTTCTCTCCTTCTGTGTCTGTCTGTGGTCTGTCTGTTTCTATTCTTCTGTATGTCTGTGTCCTGTCTGTTTCTCTCCTCTGTATGTCTGTGTCCTGTCTGTTTCTCTCCTTCTGTATGTCTGTGTCCTGTCTGTTTCTCTCCTTCTGTGTGTCTGTGTCCTGTCTGTTTCTTCTCCTTCTGTATGTCTGTGTCCTGTCTGTTTCTCTCCTTCTGTATGTCTGTGTCCTGTCTGTTACTCTCCTTCTGTATGTCTGTGTCCTGTCTGTTTCTCTCCTTCTGTATGTCTGTGTCCTGTCTGTTTCTCTCCTTCTGTATGTCTGTGTCCTGTCTGTTACTCTCCTTCTGTATGTCTGTGTCCTGTCTGTTTCTCTCCTTCTGTATGTCTGTGTCCTGTCTGTTACTCTCCTTCTGTATGTCTGTGTCCTGTCTGTTACTCTCCTTCTGTATGTCTGTGTTCCTGTCTGTTTCTCTCCTTCTGTATGTCTGTGTCCTGTCTGTTTCTCTCCTTCTGTATGTCTGTGTCCTGTCTGTTTCTCTCCTGTATGTCTGTTTCCTCTCTGTTTCTCTCCTTCTGTATGTCTGTGTCCCTGTCTGTTTCTCTCCTTCTGTATGTCTGTGTCCTCTCTGTTTCTCTCCTTCTGTATGTCTGTGTCCTCTCTGTTTCTCTCCTTCTGTATGTCTGTTTCCTCTCTGTTTCTCTCCTTCTGTATGTCTGTTTCCTCTCTGTTCATTCCTATATGTCTGTTTCTCTCAGCCTTATTCCCTTTAACCCATTTCATACTCTGTCCCTTTCTTTATCTGTCATGAACTGGTCTATATTGTCTTTGTCTCTGTCTTGTCTATGTCTTTCTATGACATGTATACGGGGCATAGCACTAACAATGCATCTGTCTTTTTCTCTATCGGGTGTATGTGTGTTTCTTTGATATGTATACATGGCATAGCACTGACAATATATCTGTCTTTTTCTCTGTCAGGTGTATGTGTTTTCTTTGGTATGTATACATTGGTATGTATACATGGCATAGCACTAACAATGCATCTGTCTTTTTCTCTATCGGGTGTATGTGTTTTCTTTGGTTTGTAAACATGGCTTAGCATTAAATGAAATTCATTCTGAACGTGTCTGACCAGGCCAGCAGAAATTTGGACCACCAACATTTTTCTTTCTTTCTCACAGTCCTGATGCTTATGTGACATACATTAGAAAATTTAGAGCAGATGAGCATTTCAAATATCAGCCTCAACAGGCCCAGCTAAAGAGAGTTGTGCTTGAAGGTGATTTACTGGTGTGTTGCTATTTTTAGAAAGCCAGTGGTCATTTGTGTACAAAAATACTGGATAAGGCTCCTACTTCAGACACACATGCTTTTCAGGTGTGCAACCGCTTAAATTTTATGATTCAGACACTACAGAAATACTTCCCTGGTTCTTGAGAGAGAGAGAGAGTCTGTGTGTGTGTGTATATGTGTGTGTGAGTGTGTAAAAACATGAGTGTGAACATGCTTGTGTGACACCAGTGAAACCCAAGTTCACAGATGTTGGCAAATAAAAACGCATCGGGCAAGTGATTTCTTTTTCAGTGACTTGCCTGGTTGGGCAAGTGGGAAGAAAAGTAATGGCTGAGCCCTGCTAGATATAAAACACAGTTTGTTTACATGCTTATTCTGGTGCCTGTCCCGATGGGGATGAAAGGGGTCACAGTATAAAACAGCCCCCTTGCTTTTTGGAAATTGTATGCCTGTAACTTTCCATTGTCTGTCAATTTTTCTTTGTTTTTTCCTTTTTTTTTCATCTTTCTTTTTATGTTGTGTACTCTGTGTAGATCATTCTGTCTGGAAATTCTTTTCTCATACATACCCGTTCAAACATGTGCCTTAGTCCTACTTGGCGTGATCTATGCCATACCAATCCGTGCCCCCACAGAATGATAGAACAGAGAGGGAAACTAAACTAAATCTCTTGGCACAGAATGATCTCCCTTGCTAAATAGATCCTTTCGTCTGTGAATAGTTAACTCCAGTTTTGCTTTCTTTATAGACCTGTGAACGCTTACCTGCCTTAGCTCTTTGCTTTGGCTTCACTTTGATTTGGGCATGGAATCCCGCAAGAGGCCCCACAATACTTTGATTTGGCCATGGAATCCCACAAGAGGCCCCACAATATGGACTTTGGTTCATAAGTCTAGGCCTGGGTCACAATGCCTTCAAAGGGCGTGCAAAAGAACAAGAAAGTCATTGAATGGCTGCTGCTTTGGAGTCTTGTCCACTGTCAAGGAGGAAGCTGATCTGGCAAGTGTTCAAGTCAGTGAGTCAGAACCCTACTTGCTCACGTCACCTGTGCGTGACCAGATGGAATAGTTTTCAGTGTTCATGTCTCCAGGGCGAGATCCGAGGCATAACCATCAGACGCCTGCTGGCTCTCAGGTAGGCAGGTTTGACATAAAGAGCCATGGAAAGAGTGTTTGTTCATTGGTGGAGAAAAGGTGCTGAAACTGAAGTGAACTGTTCACAAGTAGGAAAGGTTGATTTGGCAAGGGAGATCACTCAAAACCAGAGGCATTGGAAGATTTGGATAAGCTCTCCTCTCTCCCTTTACTAAGATTTGGAGGTAAGATAAGATAAGATAATGTTGCATATAGCAGATTTGGAGGTGGTGGTGATAAGGCAAGGGTCAGGCCAAGTAGAAACAGGGCTCTTGTCTGGGCAGGTGAGTGTACATCTGAAAGACTATTTCCTTCGACCATGACCATTCCATTCTTGTTGGAGAAACCTGTGAAAACTGTGTCTGATTTCAGTGTCATATTTATGACCACCTACTTTGTGCTGGTGTGCTTTCGCGATGTCAGGTAAGTCTCTACCTTCCTTACTGTGGAACCTGTTCAAAAGTACTGTTGCTTTGTCAAGATGTTACTGTGGAACCTTTTTGTGGATGTCTGTTTGTTTGTTTTGTATGCTCAGTGTTGGCATTTGTACAAGGTGCTTGGTGTGTCATAAGCAATGTTCATTTGGAGATATGGGAACATAATTATATCTCATCATAGGAGTATTTTTTTTTTTTTTTTCCCGTTTACTATTCCCTGTCTCATTTAAGATTTAATTTCACAATAGTCAGTCCAATGCTACTAACATTTGTTTCTGTTTGTCTGTATGTTCTGTTTGATGTTTTCAAGATAAAAAATGCTATGCCAGTCTTGAAAAAAATGTTAATTTATAATTGTTCATTTGAGAGTAACCGAACAATCAAAACGGTTGTCAATTCGTGTTTGTCCCGTTCTCCAGATGTTATCATATACATGTGTCAGGGGCAGGGTAGATGCGAAAGATGGGAACAGTTTTGGAAGGGAGGGGGGGTGGGGAGTGGGTTCTCCTTGTTGTGGTGTGTGCTCTGCGTCAGGTGTCATAAGCACCATTACTTTGGGTGTCATGGGTATTGTCGTCATATTTCATCATGGGAAGAAGACTTACCTGTTGTTGTTACTGTTCCTGCATATGATGGTTTCCTTAAACAGTAGTAGTAGTATTAAGGAGCAGAAACAGTGTAGGGAAAAAAGGAAATTAATTATTAGTCATGAAAAATGGTAAACTTACCCGTTTGAAAAGCATGCAGTCTTTAAAAGCTATTGCCTGTTTTGCAGGAGAATGAGTCCAGCCAATTTCATCTGTCTTTCCATATTTGTAAGTCGTTTCAAACAACTCTCTTTCCTGTTTGTTCAGTTGGCATACTTCACATTGCACGTTTTGTATTGATATTGTTTCTCAGTGTAAGATAAAAGAACAGTATGATGATAATTGTACTTAAATGTTGCACCAGAAGGTAGTTTTTAATCTTTTCTCTTTTTCAAATGATACCGGGGCATCTTGTAATTCAAAGCATCCTTTTGCACAGCCTTATGTCTTCTTTGCAAGTTTCCATAGCAGCGGGGCAGGACGAATTCATCTGATTTGGGATTGGAGTGGGGGACTTAGGATCTCTGAGTGCAGTTGAGGGTGAATGCCTGTTTGATTTTTATCTGATTTTTTTTTCAAATCACTGTTTCCATGATGTGTTTTTATGTTCAAAGACGGTGGCATTTTCTTACCTGACCAGCAACCATTAGCAGGTCAGAATTAGTTCTTGTTTCTGTTTTATTTGATTATTTTTTGTTTATTTTTTAATTTTGTTTGCTAGGCTTTCGATGTTGATATATACTTGCTTGTCCATTTTTTTTTTTTTTTTCTTGATTTTCAACCTTC
>JADBJO010017222.1:24459-34459 GCA_016801955.1 Conus betulinus | reverse complement strand
GTGTGCAGTGATGGAAAGATCACAGATGGGACAGTGCTGGTGGTGTGCAGTGATGGAAAGATCACAGATGGGACAGTGCTGGTGGTGTGCAGTGATGGAAAGATCACAGATGGGACAGTGCTGGTGGTGTGCAGTGATAGAAATACCACAGATGGGACAGTGCTGGTGGTGTGCAGTGATGCCACTACAGATGAAAGACTTACGGAATCTCTCTCTCTCTCTCTCTCTCTCTCTCTCTCTCTCTCTCTCTCTCTCTCCTCTCTCTCTCTCTCACATCGTTTCGCGTAAATTCCAACCGTTTTGCCTAGATGGCATCAACAGTGACTGGAGAAATATCACTCACTGGGATTAGTCCCGGGGGTGGCATTACTGTGGAACTTATAATGTAAAATTAACATGTCGATGGTAATGTTCATGATGTTCATGAAATAAATCACTTTTTCTTTCTGCTCCAGAAAAGACTTAAATCGTTCTGATATACTTCTGATCCCTTTCCAAACCATCAACACGGTTTACACCATCTCTCTCTCTCTCTCTCTCTCTCTCTCTCTCTCCTGTCTCTCTCTCTCTTTCTCTCTCTCTCTCTGTGCGTGCGTGCGTGTGTGTGTGTGGTGTGTGTGTGTGTGTGTGTGTGTGTGTGTGTGTGTGTGTGTGTGTGTGTGTGTTATGGTTTGGCTTCAATTCCAATTGGTTTTGCTTAGCCGCCATCAACAGTAATCAGAGAAGAGGACCAAATATCGCTCACTGGGACTTGTCCCGCTGGGGTGGCACCACTGTTGAATCGATAACACGCCACACCTGATTCCAGGAAAACTCTGAGTGTGATTAATTGCGATTTGAGCATCAAGAGGAAAACACACGCCGTTCTGTGATGAATAAGTGATGGCAGTCTGTGGCTCTAAAAGCTGATACTTTTTCTATTCAAAGGAGAGAACAGCAGGTGAGATAAGACACTGTCTGGGTGAGTGCTCTGCCAGTACGAGTGTCCGCCTCAGAAACGGGCACAGGTCAGTTACTGAGTTTGGCCATTTATTGTGAACCTATAGATCATTCAAAACAAACTGGTCATAAAAATGCGTCAAGCATATTCAAACCTCGGAGCTGTTAAGGATACTAAAAGCTAAAAACCATTTTTTCCATTAAACATACATAACATCCACAGTCTGCATAAATCAAACGCGAATGAATTCAAGGACAATGGAAATGAACCCTTTCTCGACCTCGGCTTGATAATCATCAGCAACAGACAAACCCACCAGAGGCGATAACTCATAATGTGAAGGAAGACTTAGTTCCCTTGATTTGGGGACCTATTTTGAAATGCATGAAATGTTTTTTTTATTTCCAGTACCAGAGAAGTGTACGCATGTTAGTTTGGAGTCCAGCACAGACATGAACACTCCCAGTTGTATCAGTCCCCTTGTCCAGGATGATCGTCACCACAGGGACAGTGGCAAGACATCGTTTCAGGAGACATTGAAACTCCACAGTAAAGGAGGCTGCACCTCGTTCTGATCACACTCATGGTGCTCATCCACACAACAGGTTTGACGGAAAGAATCTTGAAAGAAACAACAGAAAGGTGGTCCATGATCTAGAATCCAAGGACGTCAACATCGATGAGAATGCTGAACAGAGGATGAGCAGAGAGTTTCTGACCGTGACACAAGACAACAGGAATGGACCTATCCAGCGATGTAAAGTTTTCCCAACTACTCAGTCAACTGAGAAATAGAATCAAGTCTCTGATAGGGCAGCAGATGGATCCATCAAACCCAGAAACTGTACGGGTGACGTGAAAGATACCCTGAATCTAAAACACTAAGAACATAGAATGAAGGCAAAGATGTGTGCAGCATGTTACATGAAAAGGTTGTTTAGACAGTGTGTTCTTGTCTTCAATGCGACAACGGTAGTGGCCAATGCTGCGCGATATGCAACAGTGTTTTTCAAGCTGACCTCAGTGGACACTGGTCTGACCTCCTCTGTTTCTAACATGAATTTCGATCTTTGGGGTCTGTTTGTCTAAATGGCTTCCTTCCATTCACTGTCCAAACGCCTCCCCCGCCTGCTTCAGCTGATGAATCTCTGTGACGACAACTACTCTGTGAGAGTCAACTGTCGTGCACTGCACAGGAAAGTGATGCTTCTCGTCATTTCCTCCTTCTGCTTACAAAAACCAGTGGCTGCCGTTATTTCTGTGGGAAACCCATTCTTTCTTACCGTCCTTCAAGAATCTTCTGGTGCCTTTTCATGACTCACAGGTGCCCTGGCTGTGGTTTCTCTTCGCACTGTCGGTCCATGCACAGTCAATCTTCTCCCAGTCACATGTCAAGCTGAGGTAAGGTTACTTACAGCCAGCCGACCACAAAGGGCCATGTTAATCTGTTGCTTTTTTTCCCCTCAGTACTTTTATTTATCTCGATTATCATCTCAGGAACCATTATTCCACGCAGATGTGCCTATATTAATCTGTTTTCACATTTATATCTGTTTGTGTTCATACTCATACAATCATACTTGCTACGCTCCAGTCTCCATCTTGTCCTTCTGCTACTCTTTTCCTTGTCCCCTTAGTCTTTCTGTGCATCTTTCATATGCATTTCCCTCCTCCTCCTCCTCCTCCTTCTTCTCCTGGTCCTCCTCCTCTTCTTCCTTGGTATATTTGTTTCGCCATGCCTCTCCTTTCTTCATCATTTCCTTCTGTTTTCACCCTTCTTTCTTCTTGTCTTTGTCACTCTCTACTGCTCCAAGTCTCCCTTGTGAGTGCAACCTTGCCGTTGGTTGGGGAGCTTGCGTGTCTCTATGACCCTGAGAGCTACGCTTGCGGGAGATCCGTCTCCTGGTAGGGCCACCCAAGCCAACAGGTCAAAGGGTAGAGACCAGACAAAGAGCACTCAACTGGCCCTCCAGGTTGGGGGTTTGAATTGGGCTAACAACCCGGTCCTAGAAAACAAACTTTGTTACAGAAACTGCAATGACGTTCTCTGAAAATAACATGGTTGGGGATAAGTTCTCTCTAGCAGAGCCCATGACGCGAACTGGTGAAAGCCTTCAGGAAGCCAGTGCGCCGACAACTCTGACGACCAAAGCCAAGATCAGGATAGGGACCTGAAACGTCAGAACCCTATACGAGACTGGAAAAACAGCACAAGTGAGTAGTGAGATGCACAGGTACAACCTAAAGATCCTTGGCCTGTGCGAGACCAGATGGACAGGAACAGGAAGAACAAGGCTGACAAGTGGAGACACCATCATCTACTCTGGACGAGAAGAAGACCAGCCACACACGCATGGAGTAGCGCTCTGATGACACCCGAGGCGACGTGTGAGCACTGCTGTCCTGGGAACCAGTGTCACCAAGGATTCTCACTGCAAGATTCAATTCAAAGGGCAGGAAAACCACCGTCTTACAGTGCTACACCCCCTCAAACGTAGCAGACCCAGAGGAAAAGGAGTTCTACAATCAACTCCAAACAGTCATGGATAGAGTACCGAAGAGAGTTCTTAAGATGCTCATGGGAGATCTCAATGCCAAAGTGGGAACGGACAACAAGGACAGAGAGCAGACTATGGGCATACACGGTACAGGAATACAAAATGAAAATGGAGAACTGTTTGTGGAATTCTGTGCTTTCAACGACATGGTCATCAGAGGCACTGTTTTCCCACACAAAATATTCACAAGATGACTTGGAATTCACCTGATGAGAAGACCTAGAACCAAATCGACCACATTACTATCGGCAGAAATGGCGCAGCAGTTTACATGACATGAAGGTAAAACGAGGAGCAGACGCAGCATCAGATCACAACATTGTGATAGCTGTGCTAAAGACCAAATTGAAAGCCTACAAAGACCAAGCAGGCCAACTATCACATCAGTACAATGCACACAGTCTGAAGGAGAGAGTGACAACAGAGGAGTTCACACTGGAACTGAGAAACATATTCAGCATACTTGACCAATTTACTGAAGAAACAATCGAAGACCACTGGTGTGGCCTGAGGGAGGACTGGCAGACGACATGTAAACAAGTGCTTGGAAAGAAGCAAAGAAAACGCAAAGAATGGCTGAAAGCTGGAACATGGACCCTCATCACAGAATGGAAGACCAGATCAAACAACAGACCCAAGACCAAGACCACAAGCAAGAGTTACAGGCACACTACTGGGAAGTCAACCACGAAGTTAAGGAAAGTGCTAGATAAGACAAGAAACAATTCATCTGTGAGCTCACAGAAGAGGCAGAAAAACAGCGGCAGGACAGAGAACATGAAAAGGCTTATGAGATTACTCGAACACTTTCTGGAAAGACCAGCAACCCCAGTCGCCTGGTCAAAGACAAGGAGGGAAACACAATCGCAGGAGAAGCTGAGCAGCAGAGCAAGCTGGGCAGAGCACTTTAAAAGAGACACTGAATAGACCTGCACCACCTGTCCCCCCAGACATTCCACCACAAACCCAGCTTCTGGACATCAACACAGGCCCACCAACCAAGACGGAAGTTACCAAAGCCATTAAGTCACTGAAGTCAGGTAAAGCAGCAGGTCCAGACGAAATTCCACCAGAAGCACTGAAAACAGACATCCAGACGTCAACAGAGATGCTGCATCCACTCCTAAGCAAGATCTGGGAGCAGGAACGAGTGCCAGAAGACTGGAAAAGAGGCCACCTGGTGAAGCTGTCGAAGAAAGGGGGGCTTGTCATCCTGTAACAACTGAGAGGGATTATGCTGCTGTCCATCCTGGGGAAGGTGCTGGCCAAGATCATGCTAGAGAGACTGAAGACCGCCCTAGACAAGACCCTCTGCCAAGAACAAGTTGGATTTCGCCAAGACAGATCATGCACGGACCAAATCGCCACCATGAGAATTATCATCGAGCAGTCTGTGGAGTGGCAAACCTCCCTGTACGCAGTATTTGTGGATTTCCAGAGGGCGTTTGACAGTGTCGACAGAGATACCATCTGGAAACTCATGCACCACTACGGCTTCCCACCCAAGTTCGTTGCCATCATCCAGCAACTCTACGAGGATGCCACTTGCCAGGTCGTCCACGACGGGAAGCTAACGAAGCCCTTCACTGTACAAACCGGTGTCCGTCAGGGGTGTCTACTATCGCCGACAATTTTCCTGATGGTCGTTGACGGGATAATGCGGCAGTCTACAGACGGCAAGAGGACAGGAATCCAGTGGACTTTCACCAAGCAACTGGAAGACATCAGCCTTCTCTCCCACAAACAGCAAGACGCACAAGAGAAGCTGTGCTGGGTGGCAGAAGAAGCAGGAAAGACGGGGCCTTCGAATCAACACAAAGAAAACAGAAGCCATGAGAGTCAACAACCAACAACGAGACCCACTACGACTACAACAGGAAGACATCATTGAAGCTGACAAGTTTATCTACCTTGGCAGTGTGGTTAGCAAAGATGGAGGTACAGATGAGGATATCAACAGCTGCATCAATAAAGCCAGGCACATCTTTATTATGCTACAGCCTAACTGGAATTCCTCTGCCCTCTCACTCCACAACAAGATCAGAATCTTCAACTCAAATGTGAAATCTGTCCTTCTATATGGTTCACACGTGGCGAACAACAAAGACAGACACCCACAAACTCCAAACATTTATCAACAGATGTCTGCGAAACATTGTGAACATCAGATGGCCAGATGTTATTGCCAACACAGAACTCCATGTCATGTCCAATATCATGGTGTGTGAAATACACAGACAATGTGCCTCTTTACCCGCTCTATATCCAAGTTGTCGTGTCATGTACAACATCATGGTGTGAAATACATAGACAATGTGTATTTTTTGCCTGCTCTATATAAAGCGCTGAAATGTTGACTTTCCGTCACTTTAATCACTCTAAGTGAGAGAAACAGACCCAGAAGGCTTGAATATTTCTGAACCCGGCTGATCTTTAAATTAGGCTATGACTTTTCAGTATTAAATGCAACAATTACAGAATGCAAAATCTTAAAGGCTGTGAGCTGTCTTTAAAAAACCCAAAGCAACAGGAACTGATTCAATACAAAAGCAGTACATTAGAAACAGTGTTCCTATACTTTCAATGTGTTGTACATTATTCAGCTGAGTTGTTTTCTTATAAAGATTTCGTTCCCGAGGAATGGCTGTGGTATAGAGATGTAGACTGTAATAATTACAGAGGAATAAACGTTAAGTTGTGCTGGAAAATTATTCACAAGTATTACCAACAGTAGATTAATTGAGTTTACTGTATCAAAAAAAAAAAAAAAAAAAAAAAAAAAACAAAAAAAAAAAAAAAACAACCTGTCAGATAATCAAGCAGGTTTCAGGAAGTATCATTCATTCTTAGATCATGCGTTTCTATTGAAATCATTAGTTAATATACTTCGCTCAAACATTTGTTGATTTAAAACGTGCTTTTTATACTGTTTAAAGAAAAATGGTGGTGTGGTGGTGGTGGTGGTGGTGGTGGTGGTGTGTGTGTGTGTGTGTGTGTGTGTGTGTGTGAAATCATTGTAGTATTCCAGGCTAAGTTCACTGTCATGTCATAGTGAATATGATTGACAGGCTTGCTGTGTCCACGGTGACAGTTCGATCACAACTGACAGGTCAGGTAACCGTTGAAAGAAGAGATGATTGCGACAGAGATTGTCAGCACACAGAAATACACCACGATGCACTGGGTGGACCCATCTCATTGACTGGACCAGTCCCGCGTCTACTGATGTCTATACATCTCTCTCTCTCTCTCTCTCTCTCTCTCTCTCTCTGGCTATGGTTTGACTTCACTTCCAATCCACTGGCTCGTTATTGCCAGAGCGAAACAACCATTGGTAGTTCACGACCTGCCCCACTTGGGGACCGTTAATGTTTATCAGGTAACACATCAAAGTTAACCATCCAAAGCAAACACTGAAAGCGTCTCATTGTGATTGCATCATAGACGGTAACGTGCAATCTATTCCAGACTTGATCAGTGCTACCACTGTGTTGTGAATGCCAGTGCCTTTACAAAAAGAAATGCCCCCAAAAGCTGATATATAAGCCAGTGCCTGTGTGTGTTCTGTCAGTGTGAGAGTCTGTCTCTGATGAAATGCGGGTAGGTTATGTGTTGTGGCCATTTTTTGTTAACTTTGAAGCTGATTTCTAACCAAAATAGACATAAATATTGAAAAAAAAACATTATAGCACTAATGTAAAAATATCAGAACTGTTGAAGGATATTAGAACATTCAGGAGAACTCATGTCAGTCAATTGCAGTGACATCAGCTGTCTGCAGTGTGAAACTGGTATAGAAGTCTGTGACAATGGAAACCAACTCTTTGTCGTTGCCTCGGTTTGATGATTATCAACATGAGGCAAGCCTACAAGAAAGAGCCAACCCATAGTGTGGGAAAAAGGCTTAGTTCCCTTGATTTGGGGACCTATTTTGAAATGCATGAGATTGTGTGGATTTCCAATGCCAATAGAGTGTAAACATGTGTAAACACAAAGTCCAGAACTGACAGGATTAGTCCCTGATGTATCAATGTCCAGGCGCAGGACGTTGTCACCATGGGGACTTTGGGAAGACGTCGTTTCAGGAGTCCCTGACACTGTCAGATGACTCTACAGTGAAGGGGCGTGCTGTAAATTCTGATGACCCTCATGGATCCCTTCACAACACCATGCTTGGCAGCAAGAATCCAGAAACAAACAACAGACACGTCGTCCATTGTCTGGACTTCAAACACCTCTCAAACAATGAGAAAGTTCTGGACAATCAACGAAAGACAAGCAGGAAGAAACCGAGAATGATGCAGGACAAAAGAAATGGATCCAACAAACGGTGTAACGTTCAGCCAGTCACTCAACACGATGATACGTTCAACTCTGACAGTGTGGCGATTGATTTTATCAAACCATGGAAGCGCACAGATGATCTTAAAAGTACCTGCCAATCAAAAGAAGGAAAAAATGGAATGAACGGACGAAACTGCCCAGTCTGTCACAGGAAAAAGCTGTTCAGGCGATGTATTTTTGCTTTCAATCTCACATTGATGGTGGCCAACACGGTGCGGTATGGAACAGTGTTCTTCAACATGACCTCTGTGAACAGTGGTCTCATCTCCTCAGTCAATAACATGATTTTCTTTCTGTGGAGTGTTTTTGTCTACGTGGCTTCCTACCATCCACTGTCCAAACATCTTCCCCGCCTGCTTCAGCTGCTGCAGCTCTATGACGACAACTACTCTGTGAGAGGCAACTGTCGTACACTGCACAGGAAAGTGATGCTTTTTATCATTTACTCTTTCTTTTCCCAGACAATAATGGCTGCAGTTATTTCTGTGGGAATCCATACTTTCCCTACCATCCTTTAAAACTCTTCTGGTGCCTTTTCATGACTGTGAGGGGCCTCCTTTGTATGCGATAACGATTGTCGTGGCTGTGGTTTATCTTCAAACCATTGGTTCATACATTGGGCTATCGATGATGTTTCTCACAGGCAGTGTGCTGTTGATCAAAGAATACCAGTATGTCACCCAGCAGTTGGCATTGCTGTTCAGGTCACGTGCAGACTCTCTGCTAAATGATACACGTCACATGTTGAACAGCAGACGCCAAGAATTTGTGGCATTCATGTCCGACAAAGATGCCAAGAAGGCTGCCCGTTCATCTAAAACAAAGGAATGTGTGACTGATTCAAATAACAATGTTCGTAAAATGACCAGTCAACGCCTTAAACTACGTGATTTAGCAGCCATTGCCAAGGAACGCCAGAAAAGGCCGAAGAAACGAGCGTTCACAGACGAACTGCTTCATCCTGAGGACATCGAGGAAGCCCTCCGGAAAGATCAAGCCAAGGAACAACATCCGACACGGAGACATGAAGTTCATGAACTCAGAGACGTTCGCCAGGACTCTACCAGGACTCATCACCCAAAGAAGACTCATCACACCCTGCTGCAAGGAAACCCAGGACGCTTCCAGCTCCTAGAACAATCTTTGGATCCTTATCAAGCACGCTGCAACATGATTGAGAGGGGACAGGAGAGTGGGGAGTGTGAGATGGGACAGGAGAGTGAGGAGTGTGACCAGCAAGACGTTGAAGACGTGTTTGAGCACACCTGTGTGGACGGCATCAGGTGCTGTCTGACATTCTGCACCATTTTCAGGGATGTGTGAGTCACCTCATCTCTGTTGCCTTTATCTAGTGAGTCTTGTCTTTTGTCTACAGGCCTTATTATCTCTTCTCTTCTCGTTCCTTCTGTCCTGGCCATTGTTATTGTACTTGTTGTTGTTGTATCATCATCATCATCGTTGTCGTCGTCGTCGTCGTCGTCGTTGTCGTCATTATCATCATTATCATCATCATCATCATTATCACTGTCATTCTAAAACAATTATTTCCCCCTTAGAAATTATAAGAAATATATATCCACACATATACTACCGACGTCCTTACGTCTACAGGTGTTTGAGTACATGTAGATATAGAAGCAAGCATTGCATCTGTACACACACACACACACATACACACACACGCACGCACGCACGCATGCACGCAAGCGCGCGCATACACACGCACACACACATACATGCATACATACACACGTACGCACGCACGCTCGCATGCGCGCGCGCACACTCACACACACACACACACACACACACACACACACACACACACACACACACACACACACACACACACACGCACACACACACACATACGGCTAAGATAGCAGCACAGACTATGCTAGCTTGGCATTCAAGATATGAGCAGTACGTTTGGTTGATGTGTTGCTGAGGCATCTGCTCTGTCTCCTATAGAACCATCTTTCACCGCTCGTTTCATTTTGTCACTTATTGTTCACCTGAAACCCTATGCACTCCAGGTCCATGACTCAGCAGATGTGGTGAAGTGTATATGGACTAGTCACACACATTGACGTTTCTTAGATGAAGCTGAAACTGAAAATTCCTCTCTGTCTGTGGTCTTATTTCTATCTTCAACTTC
>JADBJO010017222.1:0-10000 GCA_016801955.1 Conus betulinus | reverse complement strand
CGATTTGGGTCCGCGGTGTGAGCGATTTTCCGACCATCTCCCCTCTCCATGCATTATCATGCTGGGCTCGCTATTCATGGGCCTTCATTGACTCGGATGTTTGACGTCCATAGGCTTAAAATGTGTTCCGTGGTTTGTATCGTTGATACTTTCGTACATTTCGTTACGTTTTATTATTGAATCGGTCAATCTTTCCTTCGAACGTGGGGACTTTTTCAACCAAGGGTAACTGATTGACGGGAGTCGGGTTTAACTATCGGATCCTTTAGCTTGATCAAAGAAGATTTTCTGTTTGTATGTTGTATGCCTGTGGTTCTCTTTGATGTTTCGTTTTCTTCCCTTCCTCGTCTCTCCCATCCCCGCTCCCTTCCCTCCCCCACCCCCCAACCCCCACCCCCCAAACCTCACCGCGCACCCAACCGCTGCACCATCTCCAACAATGGCTGGCAGTGTCTTTCTCTCATACCCACACTTTCAATCTATGCACTTCCTCCTCAGCTCGTCTCTCTCTCTCTCTATCTCAAATGTCGTCTCTCTCGGCTCTCCTCTCGGTCTTCACTCTCCCGGTCGATCTCGCCCACCCTCGCTCTCTCATCTCTCATCTGACACAAAAAATTTTTTATTGGGCAATTGTTATTCTCTCTCATCCATCTCTCCTCTCTTCTCTCTCCGCCTCCTCTCGTCGTCCTCTCTGATAGAATTTTTTAGCAAGATCCTTCATTTCCCCCCACACTTTACCCATCGCCTCTTCCCCCATGCTGTCTCCCTTCCACCTTCCCACCTAACCCCCTATACACGCACTCACGCACGCGCTACGAGCACAGGACACCACACACAGGCAGGGGGCTCTTCTGTCTCTCTCCTCTCGCTCTTCTCTCACACACACACGACACACACCACCCACACACACACACACACACACCTCCACACAACACACACACACAATCAACGTCATCACTTCCAACACACCACCCGACGACACACCCACACAGCACAACACACACACACCTACATACATAACACCCGCGGCGCGGCGCACAAGTGCACATTATTACACACACCACCCACACCACACAACACACACACAGCACCAACAAGAGGGAGCGGACAACACACAGCACACCCTGAATCTTCTGGCTTCCCGGCGAATAATTCTTCAACGTCATTCATTCCCGTCCACATAGTCCTGAACAGTGTTTGGCTTGGCCCTGGTTTTCACGCATTACGCCGATTGCACCGAACTGTATTTTAATCAAACGAAGTGACTGAGGTGGCGGAAACTGAAGCCGCCTTTAGAAAGAAGAAGGAGTTTAATTACCGCCAAGGACACAGACAGGAGATACAGGACAAAAAAACACTAGTCCTTCGACCTCGTTGGGTCCTTCTTCAGGCAAAAACAAATACCATTTTGAAGCACTGAAAACGAAGAAACAGGAATCAACACGTTATTCTTGTCATTTCGGCGTAACATCAAATGCAAATTTTGCTGAGCGGTTGTCTCGTTCTTTTCCCGTTTTCAGTGGTTCAAACTCTCCTAAAAATGTTTAAATTGTTTTTTTTTTTTGTCCTAGGAAGACCCAAGAGTCGAAAGGCTTGTGTTTTGTCCCTGTGTCTGTCCTGTGTCTTTGGCAGTAACTAACACCTTCTCTTTCTAAAAATTTATGCCGATTCAACGAGTCTTCGGATTTTGGTGGTGTTCATTTGGAATGGAACTTCTCACTCGCTCACCGTCGGGGACGGATTTATCATGCAAACGCGGGTATTACCTGGCTGCATTTAGTTCGTTTAAATCGTTGTCGATGAACACTGGTATATTGGTTTTTTTAACATCAGGACTTTGGGTCCCCCATTTACCGTTTGTTTAGTGATTCATTTCTGTTCTGTAAATCTGGTCCATTTCGTTTTAGGGCTACAACCCGGTTCGTTTTTTTTTTAATTTTTTTTTTTTTTTGTAAATTTTTTTTTGGTTTTGTAAAATTTTTTAATTTTTTTTTTTTTTAGTGAGGATGATGATGATTGATGATAATTATCATTAATCTATAAATATTAGCTGTACTATCATATTAATCCGTATGTTATATAGTATATAATAAAATCAGATCCTTGGGTCTTGAAAAAAAATAGAAAAAGGAGTTTGTTCCTGCGCCCCGGTCAAAAGAAGAGTGGTCGCATTTGTCACTTTTAGGATTAGAACGGCACAGACGAAAACTTGTTTGTCAAGTCATTTAAACTATACGTGCCATATTTTCGAGAGTTGAAAACTGGGCAATGTTTAAAAAACGGTTTGGTCGTCTATCCGATTTTAACTGGATCGTCGCTCAAGCTTTGTAAAAAGAAAGGAGAAAGCGTGGCGGTAAAATTCGGAGAGCATAGAGAGCGAGTACAGGAGAGACACAGAGAGAGCTAGAGAGAGAGAGAGGAGAGAGAGCACAGACAGAGAGCCAGAGGAGAGAGCACAGAGGTAAGGAGGAGGGAGAGCACAGAGAGCACAGAGACAGAGCCCAGAGAGAGAGAGCACCGAGGGGGAGAGAGGGGAGAGACACACAAGCGGAGAGGCACAAGAGAGAGAGACACAAATAGAGCACGAGCAGCGCGAGAGCAGACAGAGAGAGGCACAGAGGGGAGAGAGCCACCGCAAATAGGGACGCAGGACCGAGAAGACAGGGAGTGGAGGGGAAGGAGGAGAACGAGAGCCAAGAGACAGACAGCACGAGCGACCGAGAGCATGTACAGAGGGAGATGAGCACCATCGAAGAGATAGAGAGAGCCCAGCAGAGAGAGAAGCACAGAGGACACAGAGAGCACAGAGAGGAGGGGGTGGTGTTTTGTTCGGGAGAGCCCAACATTATATCTTAGTTTATATTATAAGGAGAGGAGAGACGCAGGGAGCGATGAGAGGAGAGAGAGGAGAGAGAGAGTGTGAGACGAAGAAAGAGAACATTGAGGGCAGACAATCGCATGAGAAGCGCGAGGGTGGCACACCGGGAGCGGGCAGAGAGCAGATCAGAGAGGCAAGCAACGGTGCTTTTGTAGCTTTGCAGTTTTGCTTAGTAAAAAAAAAAAAAAAAAAAACAAAAGAACAAAAGAAAATGAAGAAGCCAAGGCCCAAAAACAAAACAAGTAAAAAAAAAAAAAAAAAAAAAAAAAAAAAAGGACAGAGAAAGAAAAAAAAAAAAAACCAAAGAAGAAGGAGGAAAGGGAAAATAGAAAAAGATTGGAAAAAAAGAAGGGGAAAAACAAAAAAGAAGAGAGTTATTAATAATTGGGGTCGGAGACCAAAAAAAAAAACTATCAATGTAGTAAACAGTTAATGTTGTATGCCGAACTCGTGTTGGCAGAGTTTTGCGATTGCCGTTTCCTTTTGGAAGAATTTAAGAGAGAGCACGACGAGAACTTTTTCAGGTTTGGTCAGTCCCAAGTTACGCCGGTCACACGAGGGCTGTTCGTTTTTGCTAATGACGGTGCCGAGACAAGATGCACGACTAAAAAGTGAGAACTTGCGCAGAGAAAGGCACGACGAAAGAACGCTGTTTCCATGGGTTTGGATAGTCGAGGGTATCCATTTACAATTGGAAACACGATGCTATATTCTGTTTGAAGTGTTTTGCCGACAACAAAGCTCAAGTTACTAAAAGGGTAGTAGAATAAATCTGTTTTGACATGTATTTGAAACGTGCTGTGAAAAAGAACTCTAGCAAGAAAACCTGACATTACGTCAAAGGGTTGACCGCCGTTGATATTAACGATGTATATTCTTGTCCCAAGATGTTTTGTGTGCACAAAAGCCTCAAGGGTTTGTAAAAGGGAAGACATCTTTTTTGACATGTTTTGTTGACATGTATTTGTCCCAGTGCGCGTTGATTAATCGCGTGGGGGGGGGAGACTATCAATGGGGTGGGGAAAAACCTGACTATTTTGTCAAATAAGGGGGGGCGGGGATTAATCGGGGGGGGGGGGGGGGGGGGGGGGGGGGGGGGGGGTTGGGTGGGGGGGGGGGGGGGGGGGATTGGGGGGGGGGGGGTTGGTGGGGCATAAAATGATTTCTAATTTTGAAGTTGTGTCCAAGACGCCTCACTATACTTTTGTCATTTGTGTTAAGCGCTCTATTGATGTAAAGGGACTGCTGGAGTTGAAATGGCGTGGCGTAATTAGAATAATTTGGGGGGCTGTAAGGTACCCTACTGTCAAAAAGGGACAAACAGCCACAAAAGGCGTTGAAATGATTTTGTAATCCTGCATAGTGATATGAGCATCACAATTGAAAGAAAAAAAAAAAAAAAAAGAAAGGGGGGAGGGGAGGGGGGGGGAATGTATGTATAATCGTTTTCTATTTTGCATTATTTTGTTTGTGAAAAATTCAAGAGTAAATAAAATCTCTTGGTTATTAGTTATAAATAATTATATATTATATATATATATATATATATTATATATATTAGATATATATATTATATATATATATTATATATATATCAGCAGAGGGGGGGGGGGGGGGAAAGGAAATGAAAATTATTGTTTTTTGATCTTTCAATTGAGCGAATGAAGTCAGATTGGCTGCATTCTGATGATCACGTCGTCTGTGTATGCATGCGAGTACGGTCGTGTTTGACATCACATTATTATTATCATCATTATTAGAGTTTTATCATTATCATTATCATTATTATCATCATTATATTATTATCATGATAATGATGATGATGAGATGATGATGATGATTGTTTCATTATGTTGTCTGTTGTCGTCGTCCGCTAATTATTATCATTATCATTATTACTATTATCACTGTGGTTGTTTTTACTGTTCTTGTTCTCTTCTTCTCGTTGTTGATATTATCATTATTATAAGTTGCATGTTTTGGGGTGACTGCCCTTGTTGGTATTGTATATAGTACTGTCGTTTGCTTACTTTGGTTTCTTTCTTTCTTCTTTTTTTCTGTAACGCCATTTCTTGTGTACTTATCAGCGTTTCCATATATGCTTGTCTCCACTGTCCCCCTACTATTCATCCTCTCTTTCCCGCACTCCACCTCCATCCTCCTCCCCCTCCCCCCTCTCCCCTCCCCCTCTCCCCTCCCCTCTCCCCACACACAGCTGCACAACACAACACTCACTCTCTCGCTCTCTCTCTCTCTTCCCTTCTCTCTCTGGACTCAACCTTCGTTAAAAAAAAAAAAACCCGACGTGTTACGTAAGTATCCCCCCCCCCCCCACTCTTCAAGCCCCCTCCTCCCCCCCCCCTCCCTCCCCTCGCCGCACCCTTTCATCGCTCCACCTTAACACCTTAAGCAACACCCACATCTTTACGCAGTTTGTCCTTAAGGTCAAAGCTTATGGTTTTATCGCTAGGTTTTTTTTTTTTTTTCCTGCGGTAGACTTACTTACATCTTACCGTGTCTTCATAGACCTGTCTGCAAGCGAACGGTTGTCCCACCCACCACCCTCTCACTCTCAGTGTATGATTGCTGGAGCTCGCTGTTGATTGCCCTCATTTGCTCGGGTGATGACGTCATTGTCCTCAAACGTTTCCGGCTTGGTCCGTTTACATGGTTTTGTGTCATTTCCGTTTTGTTTTGTTTTATCTACTTTCTTTCTGTGAATGTTTCTCGGGTGACTGAGCCGTTGGTTTGATTGATGAGTTTGGTTTTTCCTTGGTTTCAAAGAAGCTTTTCCGGTTGTGTGTTCGTCTGTGTGTCTTGAGCGTTTGTTTTTTCTTTCTCCTCCTCCCTTTTCCCTCTCTCTCTCTCTCTCTCTCTCTCTCTCTCTCTCACCCCGCTCTCCTACCCTTGACCATCATCACTCGCTCTAAATGTGCGTGTTCCAGTACCTCCACCTGTCCCACTTTTAATCGTCCAGTCACTCTCTGTCCTCTTTCTGTCTGTCTGTCTCTGTCTCAGTCTTGGCTGGCTGGCTTTCTGTCTATCTCTCTGTCTGTCTGTCTCTCTGTCCTGTCTCTCTCTGTCCCTCTGTCTCTGTCTCTGTCTCTGTCTCTCTCTCTCTTTCTTCTTTCTCTCCTTCCCCTCCCCCTCTCTCTCTCAGATCTGTATCCGTATCTGTATCTCTCTCTCTCTCTCTCTCTCTCTGTTTCTTCTTCTTCTTTTCTTCTTCTCCTTCCCCCTCCCTCTCTCTCTCTCTCAGATCTGTATCCGTATCTGTATCCCTCTCTCTCTCTCTCTGTTTTTATTTTCTCTCCTTCCCCTTCCCTTCCCTCTTTCTCTCTCTCAGATCTGTATCCCTCTCTCTCTCTCTCTCTCTCTCTCTCCTCTCTCTCTCTCTCTCTCTCCACGCTCTCTCTCTCTCTCTTATTCTGCCCCAAATCCAATGTCTGTTGCTAAACCTTTTTTAGCTGGAATACTCCCTCTCCCTCCTCCTTCCCTTCCAATCCCCTCCTCATCCCCCTCTTCCTCAGTTCCTCTCCTTCCCCGTCCAAGCCCCCACCCCCACCCTACCCCACCCCACCCCCCCCCCACCCCCTCTTTCAACCCATTTCCATAATCACCACCAACTTGCACCTAGTATGTCCTCCCTTGTGTACAGCGAGAGGTTTGGGGTTATCGTCTGGTCCCCGCGGTATTCGGTTATCACTGGGCTTTCCCTGATGTAGATCTCCCTCCCTACTCGCTGAGTCTTCCCAGATTCCTCTTCCTTTGGACAATAATTCCAGACACTCTCACTCGCTCCTCTTGTCTTCTGGGCTAGTGCATGAATTGTGACCATTGATCCGTACCTCACAGTAAACTGCCAAACCTTGGGTGCTTAATTAAAAAAGAAAAAAGGAAAAAAAAAAAAAGCAGATGACGTCATTGTCGTAAAATGTTTCCGGCTTTGTTTGATTTACATGCTTTGCATCATTCCGTTTGGTTTTCTTCATCTATTTTATGTATTAATAGATTGATTTTCTTTTCACGTGTTCTCTGGGTGTCTGTGGGAAAAAAAAAAATGGCCCTGAGTGGTTGGGTTGATGGACGGATTATTTACTTTCTTCCGTTTCTTGGAGAAGTTTCTGTTTGTGTGTTTGTTTTGTGTGTTTGTTTGTGTGTTTCCCAGCTGGGATGTTTGTTTCTCCTCCTGTCCCCCCTCCCCCTTCTTCCCCCTGTCCATCCTCCAGTCATGGCCACCCACTACTTATGCCTCTCTCTCTCCTCTCTCTCTCGTCTCTCTCTCCCTCTCTCTCCTCTCTCCTCCGTTTCCTGATCAAAACGTTTCAGAAAGATGCTTTCCCTCTTCCCACTGAAGCTCCCCTCTTCCCCATTTATCTCCCCTTCCTCCTCACCCCACCCCCCACACCCAACCCCCACCCCCATCCCCTGCCACTTCTGCTTCTCCAAACCCTACTCCCCATCTCCCAACCTCCAGCCGATTATTCTGTGCTCAGTCGCTGTCATTCATATAGCCGTAGTGTTAACGGTGGGTTTCCCTGCATTACACCGATTCGCCGAGTCCATGAGTTTCGTTCAATCGGAATGTCGCACAAACGAATCACCTTCGATGAATTGTCTGGGCTGATTGAGGTGTCCGTTGTCTCATTAGCTCGTATCAAATCTTCGTCCATGACGTCAAGCACAGAAAAACGTGTCGGCTGTTGTTGTTGTTGTTGTGTTTGTCCATGCGCATGTCTAGTTTTGTTTCGTTTTATTATTTCAGAGCATCTATTTTTTCCTTTCTTCATCTGTACGTTTAGTTCATTTCGTTTTGGTAATTTCTTTATATCATTATCATATTATTATCATTATGGCTATTATCATCATTATCATCATCATTATAATTATTATCATTATTATCATTAACTATTATTATCATTGTTATCAGTTATTGTTATTATTTGGATGCTTCCTGGTTGCGTCATAATTTTGTGGTTTGTTGGCTCTGTTCCTTTTAATCTTTCGTTTTCGTCATGGCCATTTCATGTATCTTTGCTAGTGTTTCCATACATGTTTGTCTCTAGTCCCCCCCCCCCCAACCCCCCATCACCCCTTCCCTTCCTTCCATGCCCTTCTCCCCTCCCACTTCCTACATACACTGCACACACAACTCGCACCCTTTCTCTCTCTCTCTCTCTCTCTCTCTCTCCTCTCTCACTCTCTCTCTCTCTCTCCTCTTTCTCTGTCTGTCCCCCTCTCTCTATCTCTCTCCTCTCACGCAAAAAAAACAACATGGAAAACAGCAAAACAAAAAAGCAAACACAAAAAAAACAGCAACAACACACAAAATACCATCCCGAGGTCAATATTCAAGGACAACGTAGAACTCGTTCATGCAAACAAATTAGTATGGTTAAGAGAATGAGAGGTGACTGCATATTCAGTTAGTTCAACTGGTTTTTTTCTGTTTGTTTGTTGGGTGTGTGTGTGTTGTGTGTGTGCGTTATGAGGAGGCGCGGCGGGGGGGGGGGGGGGGAGAGGGGGTCTATGGGTAGAATGGAACAGTTAGATATTGAAGTTCGAATTGGTACTAAGTGTGGTTTTCAAACATGCCAGTTATATTGAATAAATCCCAATCTGACTCTGATAACTGGAATGAACCAAATTTGAAGTGAATTGGACTCTCTAGCTTAAATGGATACAATCTCCTCATTTGAACCTTTCTCTATCCTCAGTGTGGCTTCTCTCTCCAGTCTCTCTCTCAATTTCCCTTCTCTCTCTGTCGTTCTACCTGCACTCTATCTCTTCTCTCACCCATACGACTTTCCTCTCTCTCTCTCTCTCCTTCGGCTCCCTCTCTCAGTCTCACTCATCTCTTTCTTTGTCTGTCTGTCCCCTACTCTGTCTGGTCCGCACCCTCGCTCTCTCTCTCTCTCTCTCTCCCCTCCCCTCTCTTTTTCTCTCTCTACATCTCCTCTCTCGCCTCTCTAAAGTCTCTCCCCTCCTCTCCCCTCTCTCTCTCGCTCTCTCCCTCCCCTCCCTCTCCTCTCTCTCTCATATACTCTCGTCATACTGTCGCCTGTTTGTCAGTCTGCTTCTTCTCCTCTCTCTCTCTCGCTCTCGTCTCTCTCTTCTCTATCTCTCATCTCTCTCGCACCTCAACCTTTTGAACACAACGGGTAAGCAAGGAAGCCTGTCCCCCACCCTCCCCCCCAATCCCCAATCCATCCTCCCTTCTCCAGCGATCCCCCACACGCTCACCCCCCCCCCCGACCCACCCTCTCCTCTCGCCCATGTCTCCACGCAGTCCACCACAATCGTGTCGCGTCCACAGCTTTTGATGATCGTTGGGTTTTTCCTACTGTCTTCATGGATATGGTCTGCATGTGAACGATTTGAGATCCTCTCACACTCGATGTATGGCAGCTGGGTTCGGCTACTGTTTGCCTCCATGTACTCGGGTGATGACGTCTTTGTCATCAATTTTGTTTTTCTTCTGCTTTTGGGAGTTATTTATGTTTCGTTTCGCTTTCCATTCATTTTCCTTTTCAGCTTTCTTTTTTTTTTTTTTTTTTTTTTTTTTTGGTTTGTCTGTGAATGCTTTTTCAGGGTAAACTGATTGAGTGTTCGTTGATTGATCGATCGTTCTTGGATCCAAGCCGGCTTTCTGTTGTGTGTTTGTTTGCACTTGGTGTCCCGTTAGGTGCTTTTTTTTTTATTCTTACCCTCTCTCTTCTCCCCCCCCCCCCCCCGACACCCACCCCTTCCCCTGAGCATTACCACTCTCCAAACATGGCCCAGGCCCTTCCCTTTGTCCTACTTTCTATCGCGTTCATCTTTTGTCCGTCTGACTGTCTGTCTGTCGTCTCTGCTGTCTGTCTGTCTGTCTTGTCTGTCTGTCTGTTCCGTCTGTCTGTTCCTTCTCTCTCTCTATCTTCCTCTCTCTCTCTCTCTCTCTCTCATTCCGTAATACAATATTGAACACACACACACTCTCTCTCTCTCGCTCTCTCTCTCCTCTCTTTTCTCTCTACGTCTGTCTCTGTGTATCTGCTTGTACTCTCTGTCTCTTCGTGTCTTTTCTGTCCTGTCGGTCTTCGTCTGTCTGCTATCTGTTGTCTGTCTGTTGTCCTGTCCTCT
>JADBJO010017221.1:20000-38266 GCA_016801955.1 Conus betulinus | reverse complement strand
TAGATCCATACGGTGCACAAGTTCTTTTTCTTTTTTTACAAATGCTGTCATATGTGGTTTGATCCGTTTTTTTTTGTAGTTTTTCTGAATATTTTTGTTGAGGAGTTGAGAGTATTCATTAGGTTCCATTTTATAGAAATTGCTTGTCTTATCAGCCTTTACGAATACCTTTTTGTCATTTTGAATTTGTTTTATTTCATTTTGTAATTTTGTTTGGAAATTGTGTATATGATTTTCTGAATTCAATATTGGCTATTAGTCTTTTCATATTGTCTTCAAAAGGTTTCATTTCCTCTTATGGGTGGCGATCTCCATGACTTAAAACCGTATGTTTTTTTATCTTCACATTTTGCATCAGGGTTCAGGAAGAAGAACGCCTTCCATACTCCAAAAACGCTCAAACCGGGAAGGGAGCGACATAAGTTTAAAAATGTGATTAAAAAAAAGAGATTAAAAAAACACCAACAAGCTTGTTTCCAGCTCTCTGCTCTCTTCAGGGTGTTCATTTTGGGCACGCTACCGGTGTTATATATATGTGTGTGTGTAAGCGTGAGTTCTGCATGTGTTTCACGCGGCCTGTATCTTTTTACAATTTTGATTTTTTTTGGGGGGTGCGTTCAGGGAGGGTGTGTTAAGGAATGGGTGTGTTGACAAGAATTTCCATTTGTGCCTGCAATTGTTATTCAGAAAAACTACAAAAAAAACGGATCAAACCACATATGACAGCATTTGTAAAAAAGAAAAAGAACTTGTGCACCGTATGGATCTAAATGATAGGATAGAAACAACAGCAAATAAAAGAAGCTTTTATAACACTTAAAGATCACAAACCTAATTTCCCAACAACAACCCACATGTAGATTAATAAACCCCATCCAAGTCTGAATTAGGCAAAATAAGCAAAAAAATTCTGGAAAAAGTCTATAGAGGACATAAAATCAAACACAATGAATACAACCTTTGGAAAAAAATAGCTACGAAGTTATCCAATGGTTCAAGGAAATTAACAAACAGAAAAAACACAGTGTTCATCACTTTTGACATAGTGGATTTTTATCCATCCATCCAGATGAGGAATTGCTTACCAAAGCTTTAAAATTTGCTAACAAATATACAAACATAACACAGAGGCTGAGATGGAAATCATCTTCCACACTAAAAAAAACTCTACTCCACAGCAGTAATGATACTTGGACAAAAAAAAAAAAAAGCAATAATTCACACATTTGATGTCACAATGGGTTCATATGATGGTGCCGAAACATGTGAACTAGTTGGACTATTCATGTATCCAATATACAGAAAACACTTGGTAAACAGGTTGGCTTGTACAGAGACGATGGCCTCGCCGCGCTAAACAATAAACCAAAAAAAATTGAAAAATAAGAAAAAAGAACTTTGCAAAATCTTCCAAAGCCACAACTTAAAAATCACAGTAGAAGCCAACAAGAAGGTAGTAAACTACCTAGACATAACATTAGACCTAATGATCATGTATACAAACCATATAAAAAAAAAAATATAAATGATACACCCATCTACGTAGACATCAAAAGTAAACCATCCACCTTCTATCCTAAAAAAACCATACCCAATGGCATAAACAAAAGACTATCTAACCTGTCATGCAACGAGAAAGTATTCAACAGTGCAGCAGTTGAATACCAAGAGGCACTGAAAAAAAGTGGCTACAACTACAAACTACAATACAACCCAGATAATAACATGAACAGTAATAAGAAAAAACAGGAAAAGGAAGATCATATGGTATAATCCCCCATATGATGGAAAAATAAAGACTAATGTAGGAAAAGAATTCTTTTAAAATTCTTATAACATCATTTCCAAAAGAACATGTACTATCTAAAATATTCAATAAAAACACCGTCAAGCTATCATATTCATGTATGCCCAACCTCAAAAACATAATTGACTCATCTAACAAAAACTAAAGGCAACACAGCCAAAAAAAAAGGGTAACAAAAGGACATCTTGTAACTGCACAAAAAAAGATCAATGCCCCCTGAATAATAAATGCCTTTACAATAATATTGTATACCAAGCCACAGTAACAACTGATAGTGACAAAGAAACATACATAGGGATTACTGCAAACCATTTCAAAACTAGATATGCAAACCATAAACAGTCCTTCAAAAATGAAAAAATAAAAAAACCAAACAGAACTAAGCAAACACATTTGGAAACTTAAAGATAAAAAAAAATAGACTATAATATATCATGGAAAATTATAAAAAGAGCAGCAGCACCATACAACAATATCTCTAAAAAAAAATGCAACCTATGTTCTACAGAAAAGTGGCTGATATTATGCAAACCTCATCTAGCAACTCTGAATTCAAAAGTTGAGATCATAAACAATTGCAGGCACAAATGGAAATTCTTGTCAACACACCACACCATTCCTTAACACACCCTCCCTGAACGCACCCCCCAAAAAAAATCAAAATGTAAAAAGATACAGGCCCGTGTGAAACACATGCAGAACTCACGCTTACACACACACAATATATATATAACACCGGTAGCGTGCCCAAAATGAACACCCTGAAGAGAGCAGAGAGAGCTGGAAACAAGCTTGTTGGTGTTTTTTTAATCTCTTTTTTAATCACATTTTTAAACTTATGTCGCTCCCTTCCCGGTTGAGCGTTTTTTTTGGAGTTCTCGCTGGCTACATTATCAGATGTGCCTTCCATTCTATCCAATTTCAATGACTGTTTTCATGTCTTTGGTTTTTCTGAATCTCGATTATCTAGTACGATTTCTGACAATTAATTATCGATCCCAGGATACAGCCTTCTTAGACGAGATGCCACAGCAAAACTAGAAACGGGTATGATGGCTTATATTCACTAATATGTTAATTATAGACGGCTAAACGTGTTTGATAAATATAAAATTGAATGCTTATGGGTAGAGATTCACTTGAAGGGAACAAAACCAATCCTGGTAGGTTTCTTACACAAAAAACCCAGAAGAAAGAGTCGAGTGGTTCGATCGTTTTGCATTAATGCTCGAAGACACACTAAGTTATTCTATGGAAATAATTTTGCTTGGTGATTTTAACATCCAAATCACATATAAAAACAGAAACAAACTTATGAAATGTGCAATTTAACCGGTTTAATAAATTCACCTACACGGATATACATTACAGACAAAAAGTTAATTGATCACATTTATCTTACTAACTCTAACAACGTAGTAGAAACTGCTGTACCTGTCTATGGTCTTGGCTAATAGTGATCATTTTCCAGTGTGTTTAACATGGTCAAAGAAAGGAGTTAAAATACCCAGATGCAGTCATAAGTGTATATCGTTTCGCAGCTATAAAAACTTCCACACTAAAGAATTTCTGGCTGATTTATGTATGGCTGATTTTTCTTGTGTTTCTCAATACAATCACCCTGATGATGCACTTCTTGCTTGGTACAAGATTTTTGTTCTCATTTTCAATAAGCATGTCTCTTGCTTCGGACTAAAGTCGTTGAATTAACCAAAAAACCACCGTGGTTAACAAAAGAAAGAGATGCTGAAATTAGAATTCGTTACAATTTATCACAAACAACAGGGAAAGACAAGAAATTTAGGCAACAAACGAAACAAAGTCACTGAAATGAAAAGAGCCGCACGGAAGAGGTACTTTAGTGATTTTATTTCAACCAAAAAAAGAAAAAGAAAAAAAAAAGATTCAAAATATATATGGAAACCTATAAATCAGTTATCCGGGAACACAGCACCGCCATCTGCTTCTTATACGTCCAATTTATCTGTTGAATATCTGAATAGACACTTTACTACCGTGGCAGAGAGAACAATAAAGATAAACAACACACACACGCTAATAATTCAAGTCCACTGAAATGTTTCTGCGAGTCAAAAAATATCGTTGACAAACCCCATTTTCCATACATGTGCGCCCATGAAGTCCACCAGGAATTAAGTATATTAAAACCATCGAGTTCCGTGTGTTTGGATGGGCTAGATAGTAAACGTTTGAAGACATCAGCGCCTATTATCTCTAAATGTGTTACGTATATTTATAACTTATGTATTGAAAAAAAAGTTACTATCCACAAGCCTTCAGGGACTGAAGTTCTGCCTGTTCTTAGGTGTGGTGGGACCCATCTGACCCCTCTAACTATAGACCCATATCTACACTATCTTCTCTGTTTAAAACTTTCGAAAAAGACACCAAACACAAGCTACAGTCCTGTTGTACAACGTATGACTTATTTCACCCAAATCAGAATGGATTTAGAAGGAATCATTCGTGCCATACCATGCTGACCAATCTTATTGAGAAATGGCATTTAAACATAAACAATGACTTATTTACTGGTGCAGGTTTTGTTGATATTGCGAAAGCTTTCGACACCATTGATCACAGTGTCCTCTCTAAAAAATTAACTATGTACGGTTTAAGTGATAATTCCTTAAAACTCACGGCAACTTTTCTTCATAACAGAAGACAAACAGTCTTCCAAGATTCCACTTTATCTTCTGTTGCTTCGAACAAGTATGGGAGTTCCCCAGGGATCGGTTCTGGGTCCTATATTATTTTCAATTTATATAAATGACCGTCCACTTCATTTGATATCCTCTTGCGAACTTTTTACAGATGACACTACCATTTACAATAAAAACAAAAGCTCTGATGCAGTATGCGCCTCCTTACAAAATGGTATACTAAGGCTTGTTTCCTGGATGGAAGAAAATCACATGGCAATTCATCCTCATAAATCAAAATTCATGCTAGTTACAACAAGACAGAAACGACAAAAAACATTAAGAATAAATTACCAGAGTCAAAAGTTGGTGAAAAAAAAATTAGAAGAAATAAGGTTTTTATTTACAAATTACTAGGACTTATATAGACAATAACCTATCCTGGTCCGAACATATTTCTATACTTTGCAAAAGGCTTTCCACGAAAACATTCCAGTTAAAAAGAATAAAACATTTTCTTGATCAGCATGCCAGGAAGCTATTTTTTTTCGTGCATACATCCAGTCAGATATGCATTATGCATCAACATGTTGGGATCAGGCCAGTCAAAATTGCTTAAAACCTCTTGACAGCTTATACAGACGCTCTATCAAGCTAATTCTTCTTAAATCCTCTTCTCTTGTCCATGTAGATTATAAACCATTTAGATATACTCCCCTCAGCCTTAAATGTCGTACAACAAAGCTGTTTTCATGTTTAAAATTGTGAACAATTTAACGCCTGCTTATCTGAACAACAAATTTCCATTAATAATGTTCGTAACAAACGTAATATCCGCATTCCTCTCCCAAGAACTAATCATTTTTATTTATGTCTTCTCTCATTAATTCCGGAAGCAAATTATGGAATGATATACATGATCACATCAAATGGAAATCAAGCGTTTTGTCATTTAGGAAGGCATACCACGCACATTTGATAGAACAGTGTTAAGGCTAAACATGTTGAGTAACATAATGTACAGCAACCTCAACTCGATGGGTCATCTTATGCATGTTCACGTGATTGAATTGATGATGTAGTGTAAGTGTTTGATGGTATACGATGGTGTTTGTGTGGATCATTTGAACTGATTATGTACGCGGAAATGCTTGTGGTGTGTGTGTGTGTGTATGTATGTATGTGTGTGTGTGTGTGTGTGTGTGTGTGTGTGTGTGTGTGTGTGTGTGTGTGTGTGCGTGCGGGTGTACGTGTGCGCGTGTGCGTGAGCGTGCGCGCGCGTTTGTGTGCATGTGTATGTATATGTGTATGTGTGTTGTGTTGTGCATATGTGTACGTGTTTGTTTCTGCGCGCGTTTCCGTGCGCGTATGTGTGTGTGTGGCAGTTTCATGTGTACGTAAGTGTGTGTGTGTGTGTGTGTGTGTGTGTGTGTGTGTGTGTGTGTGTGTGTGTGTGTGTGTGTGTGTGTGTATGTGTTTCATGTTTCATGTGTACGTAAGTGTGTGTGTGTGTGTGTGTGTGTGTGTGTGTGTGTGTGTGTGTGTGTGTGTGTTTTCATGTTTCATGTGTACGTAAGTGTGTGTGTGTGTGTGTGTGTGTGTGTGTGTGTGTGTGTGTGTGTGTGTGTGTGTGTGTGTGTGTGTGTGTGTGTTTGAGCCCGTGCGCTTGCGCACATGCTTCTATTCGTTCCTTCTCCCTCCCCCTTCCCTTCCCGCCCCCCGAATGTACATTATTCCTAAATTGTGACCTAGCCCTTGTTGCTAGGTAATATGTATGTTTATCATGTTTCGTCGTTATAAGCATGTTCATTGTTTCCTTTTCGTGTACCATTTATATGTTCATTTGGATATTGTTAGTTACTGTTTTGTTATTGAGGGCATGGTGTAAAAAAAGCTGTAAGCTTATCCATTTCATCCTTATTAAAACTATTCGTATTCGTATTCGTATTCTCTCTCTCTCTCTCTCTCTCTCTCTCTCTCTCTCTCTCTCTCTCTCTCTCTCTCTCTCTCTCTCTCTCTCTCTCTCCAGGAACGTCCAAACGATGTGTCATTGAAACACAATGGTCATACACCCAGCCCCAAACCAAATCCATGATTATAGTTACCCGCCAAAAACACCAATGACTCCTCTTTGCCTAAAAACTTTAGTCGAATGGCACTTCTATCAAGCAGGAAGATGAGCATCGTATTTTAGGGTTAACGATAGATAAAGAATTGAAATGGCAATCTCATCTCAATAACGTATACAAGGTAGTCTCAAAAAACCTTTTCCTGTTATCTTAACCCATTTATGCCTAGCGTCCTTATAGTGGGACGCTATAGTTATTTGCCCTTTATTGGCTTGATGTTAAAGATAAGGCATCTAAATTGTGATAATTAGTTAAAAGGAAGCAACTTCTTTAATTCTAATACAAATAAGCGTTATCTCCCTTGGAATGTATTTCCGGTTGTCGGCCATTTGTGATGAACCACATCGCTGGAAACAATCAAGATGGATCAAAGCAGAAGGTAAGTCAATATCTCTATAGTCAAACATATTTTTAATGATATTATTTATTATTGAATGAATGTAATACTTAGGATATAAACTAAAACCATGTGTGATGAAATTAGCTTATTGTTTATAATAGGTAGTTTTTTTTTTTGCGTTTTTATAGGCCTTCCACTTTAGGGACGCTAGGTACGAGAGGATACAGGTTTTTCATTTCATGCCAGTGATAGTTTTTTTGGGTTTTTATGTTTGTTTTGTGCGCGCGCGCGCGCGCGCGCGCGTGTGTGTGTGTGTGTGTGTGTGTGTGTGTGTGTGTGTGTGTGTGTGTGTGTAATGTGTGTGTGTGTAAATTGAAATCAGTCTAAATTGTAACAGTGGTGAACTATTTATGTTACATTATGATTTCATTTCATGATATATATATTTTTTATGTATATTTTTTATTTCGTTACATCAGTGTTATCAGTTATAGGATTGATAAACAGGCACAGGAGAAATGAAAAAAAAAAATGACACATCATGTGTGTGTGTGTGTGTGTGTGTGTGTGTGTGTGTGTGTGTGTGTGTGTGTGTGTGTGTGTGTTTTCAGCTTATCTCTAAAAATGAAATAAAGTCACACTAATCGAAGAGCTAGATAGCTCAGTCAGTAGAGCGTTCGACTCTTATTCAAAGGTCAAGGGCTTGAATCCCGACATTACTGAAACTGGTTCGCTGATGTCAGAACAATGTGACCAGTTGTCTCTGATCCGCGAAAGTGGCTGAGACGTAAAGCACCAAAACAACCAACAGTCAAACTAACCTAAATATGTGCATGCTCGACTTCCTTGGTGCTTTATTTGTAAAAAACGATCTCTGTTTTGCAGCCGATGCAACGTAAATGAAGTACTGCATATCCTTGAAGCGGACACTGCTTTCCAAACTGCCAATGTCTACAATGATCCCCCACCTACAGATGAAATGACGGACGACGACAGTGGTGATGAAAATGCTGAAATTCACATTCTGAGTGGGCGGCAACTTCAGTCATCTGCTTCAGCAACAGTCATTTATGCTACGGAAGACAGATCATCGGTGGTGACAGCACTCAGTTTACTCCCCAAGAGAACGACATGGTCAGCTTTTCATACTTATTTTTCTCACGTACCTCCCTCCCTCCTCCCTCCCTCCCTCCCTCCCTGAGAGAGAGAGAGAGAGAGGAGAGAGAGAGAGAGATGAGAGAGAGAGAGAGAGAGAGAGAGAGAGAGAGAGAGAGATGAGAGAGAGAGAGAGAGAGAGAGAGAATCAAGAAATAAAGATAAAGATAAAACACTATAATTCAATATTTAAAACGAGTGTGTGTGTGTGTGTGTGTGTGTGTGTGTGTGTGTGTGTGTGTGTGTGTGTGTGTGTGTGTGTGTGTGCAGGATTCAGATGAACAAGTTGCTGAACTGGGGAGTGCAGAGTACGGAGCAACCTCTTCACAACGTGGCAAAAAAAAGCAAAGCTGACTCTGGACACTCGGCCACTGGAGCTACATCTCCACAGACAATGACACCTAGGTCATTCCAAGCACGGCAACCAGCAGGGCGATCTTGGAAAAAAAAAAAAAAAAAAAAAAGGTGACTTGTCACAGCGCGAGAAAGATCGCTTCAAATGGTCCACCCGAGAAAGGAACGCCTGCTTGCTTCCAACTGATCCAGTGGAAATTTCCGAACTTTTTTTCTCGATGAGGATGTGATTGAGTTGATCACCGAGCAAAGCTTAAAGTATGCAGCATTCAAGGATAAGCATACCTTTCTCTTTCACCCGATGAGGTTCGCACCTTTCTGGCCATCCTACTTCTATCTGGTTACTGCACACTTCCCCGACGCAGAATGTACTGGTCCAATGACACTGACATTCATAATGCAGCTGTCACCTCAGCCATGAGCCGAGACAGATTCGAGGAGATCATGAGATACCTTCATGTGAGTGACAACACCAACCTTGATGCCGATGACAAGATGGCCAAAGTCAGACCACTGCTGACCATGCTAAATGAAAGAGGCCTTCGTTACTTTCTAAGACAAGAGAGAATCTCAGCATTGATGAGAGCATGGTCCCGTACTATGGTCATCGTGGCTCAAAACAAATTTATAAAAGGCAAACCAATCCCATTTGGATTCAAGATGTGGGTCCTTGCTACCCCCTTGGGATACGCCGTCCAATTTGAGCCCTCCCAAGGGGCAAAGGGAAGGCAAGCTGTTTCGACCTGCCCTATTGTGGGAATGGGAGGATCAGTTGTCATCGATCTTGTACCTGAAATCCAAGGACAAGATGCTTTCCATCCCACGTCTGACAACCTCTTCACGTCACAGAAACTCGTGGACTACCTCTCTTCCAAAGGCAGTGCATGCACAGGAACCATTCGTGCAAATCGGGTTGAAGATTGTCCACTGCGATCAGTGCAGGGGATGAATAAAACTCCAAGGGGCACCTTCAGCTACTATACTGACACAAGCAGTGCCACAATCGTGGTTCATTGGAATGATAACAACGTTGTCAATGCGGTCTCCAACAAGGTGGGCGTGAATCACACACACACACACACACACACACACACACACACACACACACACACACACACACACACACACACAAGAAAAAAAAAGGTTTTCCAGGCAATCCAGGCAGCACATCAACATTGATCAGCAGCCAGCTCTCATCAACCACTTCAACAAGACCATGGAAGGGATTGATAGGATGGACCAGAACATTGACAAGTACCGCGTCTCTATCCGATCCAAGAAATGGTGGTGGTCCTTTTTTGTCTCATGTTGTCTGGATTTCGCCGTTCAGCAAACCTGGCACTTGTACCGGGCCACGCCCACTGGAGAAGAACCCCCCCCTCCCCCCCCTCCCTCCGGATCTTCTTGCTGTGTGCGACGAGCCATTGCCACGGTCTACCTGTCTAGATCAGTGAAGCAGCATCACGTGGGACGTCCACTTGGTCGCTCTGCCTAGCTGGACAAGCGAGTTGCACCGGCCCTTCGCTTTGACAGCAGAGGTCATCTTGTGAAGCGTGTCCAGAAGATACTCAGGTGTGCTTTCTGTGGCAAGAAGAGCAGCGACAAGTGCACCAAGTGCAATGTGGGCCTTCATGCCAAATGACAGTATGCTTACGAAGACACGATGAGTGAACTACGTCAATCTGCTGTGACTTCACTATGAGTAAAATGCTCTTTTTGTTCTTTTTGTGCACAGTTATGTGCACTTTCTCTGTCAACAATCTAGCCGATAATACTATTTCATGTTTTGAAGCAAAATTCAAGAATACCGTTGGCTGAGCGTTGACTTCAAATGAGTTCAGTGTCTTTGTATGCATCACAAAAAACTGTACCCTCCCGTGCCTAGCGTCCCTATAGTGGGACGGTAAGTTTTATATGTCTGAAACACAAACCGATGAAAACAAAATGTAAAAACCAGCCTTCAAACCTCAATACTTGCAATATTGTACACCCCTGAATACATGAAACCCAAAAAAAAAAAAAAATCAGGCATACATGGGTAAATTAAATCGCTACGTCAAGAGTAACGTGCTTAAACCTTTCTTCAATGCACACATAATGCCACGTGTCAGTTACGCTTCAACAGTGTGGGGCGAAAAAGGCTGAATTCTCTCCATAGACGTGCAGCAAAGCTACTCCATCCAGCTGTATCTCTGACAACAGACGAAAAAAAACTAAAGCGCTGAACATACTTCCTCTCAATAGGCAATTGAATTCAACAAGGCATCATTTATGTTTACAATCTTGACAGATACTATGCCATGTTATATCAATGCCCTTTTTACAAGATCGAACACCTTTTCTGGCTCGACGAAATTCCTTCTTTCCCTACCCACGCATTGATCTATACAAAAACAAGCCTAGCTTACTCTGGACCATGTGCTGGAACTCACTTCCACCGAATCTACAAAACATATGAATACTTTAAAACTTTTCAAGGAACATTGCATACACATTTTATGTCTCAGTAATTTAATTATTCGATTACAATGATTAGCGCCAATTCGCAAAGTCTTCTGTGAACCATACTTTGAATAAATCGTCTAAACATAAAACTTACTCCGTTAGAATCGCTCATCCCCACTCCTACTCTGTCTACCGTCTCTTTTCTCCTCCCCCTACCTACTTTTCTCTCTCTCTCCACCCTCCTCTGACCTCTCTCTGTAGTTTTGTTTGTTTTTTTGTTTGTTTGTTTGTGAGTTTCCTTCTGTTTTACCATCCCCCATCTCATTAGTACTTTATGAATAGTTTGCTTTTCATTGTAGAATTACATTACAATGTTGCTATGTTGATTTGTCAGTATGAATGATATGTGTTGAAATAATGTATGCAAATCACGTCGGCCCAGAACAATGGAAAATACGGAGTTCTGCTGTTGTGCTAAATCCCTTTCAGAGAGCCACGTTCTGACAATGTTATGACGCCAAAATCATTACATTCTGCAGATAGAAAACCATTTTGTTTCAGTCTCTTGGTATTAGTATGAATGACACTCTCTATTGTATCCGTTGCCTGTTTATCAGGGAGACACAAGTTCAACAGCAGATCTAAAATTGTCAAGTTTTTTTTTTAGAAGAAATTCGAGCAGTATGTGGGAAGGTCTCCCTTCATCTTCGAAAACATCTGTAACTCTGTTCTTCAAAGCACACTGTCTTCTTTGCTGCGATGCTGAAACACGCATTTGGTCCTGCAGCTGAAGGTATGTACCTCCGAACCAGGAAAGGCGGAAAAGTCTTCAATCTCTCCAGACTAAGAGCAAAGACTAAAGTCAAGCTGAGGTGCCTGCGTGACTTCCTCTTTGCAGACGACGCAGCAGTAACCGCTCACTCAGCCGTGGACCTACAGCAGCTCATGACTCGCTTCAGCGATGCCTACCAAGACTTCTGGCTTACCATTAGCTTGAAGAAAACACAGGTCATGGGACAGGATGTTGACTCTCCCCTAGTCATCAATATCAATGACCATGATCTGGATGTCGTCCATGACTTTGTAATACGGGCTCAACTATCTCAGACACCCCTCTCACTTGATGCTCAACAGGCGCATCGGCAAGGCAACTACAACCATGACCAGACTGACAAGAAAAGCATGGAACAACAGCACGCTTACTGAGCACACAAAGATCCAGGTCTACAGAGCCTGTGTCGTGAGCACCCTTCTGTATTGCAGCGAGTCTTGAACTTTGCGTGCCCGACAAAAGCGAAAGCTCTATGCTTTTCATATGCGTAGCCTCCGACACATTCTGAACATCACCTGGAAGGACAAAGTCCCAAACAACATTGTTCTGGAAAGAGCCGGATGTACACGCTGCTGAAACAGAGACTATGCGCTGGCTCGGCCATGTCGTGCGCATGGATGACGGACGGATCCCTAAAGATCTCCTCTATAGAGAACTTGTGCAGGGAAAACGTCCCACAGGCAGACCACAGCTGTGGTTCAAAGACGCGTGCAAGAGGGACCTAAAAGCCTTGAACATCGACCAGAACAACTGGGAAGCAAACAGCCCTCGAACGGTCAGCCTGGAGGCAGACTGTGCAGAAAGGTCTCTCCAAGTTTGAAGGGACGCTCGCTCAGCAGCACGGGGATAAGAGAATGATGAGAAGAAAGGCTGCAGCCCAGGCAGACAGACCAGCGTCAGACTTCACCTGTGTCCTCTGCCACAGGGACTGTCATTCCCGCTTCGGACTGGGCAGCCACATCCGTCGCTATACCAGAATAGACACCTAGAGCGCAAATCCATAGTCTTCCAAGACTAAGGGATGCCTACTACATGTTCTGTGGGAAGGTCTGTCTTCATCTTCGGAAAACATCTGAAACTCTGTTCTTCAAAACAATTTGTCTTCATTCAAAGTGTAGGGCAAAATAAATTCAACCGTTGTCCTGTGATTTACAACTTATAGAAATATCAGCACACGCCTTCCTTCTTAACAAGTCAAACTAGTACTGTGTACAGACCGAAATGTGGATTGCAGGCAACCAGAGCCAGACACGGAGAAGAAACGTACAGAAAGTATCACCGTAAAGAGACAAGCAACTGTGAATCATCGCCACTTTTTCGCAGCTTCTAGTTCACGCTATGGTGAAACAAATGGCACTGACTTACATCATTGCCAGCAGTAACATTCATCAACAGGATAACCATTCCTCTTCCTCTGTCCCTGCCTGGCCTATATGTCAAACGTTAAAACCAGAGACATACAACCTATAGGCATGAACAACAGGAATATTCGAAAAGAAGCAATAACCTTCAATCACGGTGGAAGATTCACATGATACGAGTTTACTGGTTTTAAGAGGTTTTTTTTTACACTGTTTCTGGGAGTAGTTTGCAGGGGGGGGGGGGGGGGGGGGGAGTGTAACACACTTCCTCACCGTGCAAAAGTAGGATCGCCGTCACTGCTGACAAATGTGCGGTATAATTGAATTACACCGATGTGCACAGTCAGGTTCCTGCAAGTCAAACGAATCGGAAAGAGAAACGGGGCGAACATTTTACAGAGACACCCTGACAGACCTTGAAGAACTGACCAGAAACATGGAGGAACGATACTGCATTTTCAAGGACAAAATGTGCAAAGAAAACGTGCGTGCGTGCGTGCGTGCTTGCGTGCGTGCATGCGTGCGTGTTTGTTGTGTTTGTGTGTTTTTGTTGTGTTTGTTTGTTTGTTTGTTGTGTGTGTGTGTGTGTGTGTGTGTGTGTGTGTGTGTGTGTGTGTGTGTGTGTGTGTGTGTGTAGGTTCAAGTTCGGTGTGTTATGGGAGTGCAGGCGCAGACGTCCACTTGGCGTGGATGCCACTCACCAAATCATTATCACACGTTCTTACGTTTGTACAACTTATTCAAGAGAGTCCTAACACAAAAAATACTGTTGATTTAAACATTTAATACAAGCCTTTCTTCTGACTATACACACACACACACACACACACACACACACACACATGCACGCACGCACGCACACGCGCTAGCAGGCACGCACGCACGCACACACACACACACACACACACACACACACACACACACACACACACACACACACACGCACGCACGCACGCAAGCACGCACGCGCGCGCGCACACACACACACAGACACAGACACACACACACACACACACACACACACACACACACACACACACACACACACACGCACGCACACGCACACACACGCTCTGGGAGAAATTGAAAAAAAAAAAATCTGAATGCTTGCCATACTGAAAGTGTTGATACTGATCACATAGATCAATTATATTCATACTTTACTTGTGCAATTCTTAAAGATGCTGATGTAGCAGTTCCAAAGTTCCATCCAGCCAAATCAAACAAACATTCAGGAAATATCTGGTGGAGACCAACCTGTGATTCAGCCGTAAATGATAAGAAATCAATGTTTAAGATATATGTCAAAGGCAAATCACCAGGTAATCTAACTGCTAAAAGAAAAGCAAACCATCATAGCAATATGGTAATGGTGCAGGCGAAAAGGCAATACTGGTCCTCTTTCTGTACAAATGAAATTTCAAACCACACAGATGTCCAAAAAGTTTTGAAAAAAAGTGTAAATGTGCCATCTTTTCGTGTAAGACTGAAGACCAAAGAATTTCTGTCAAACTCAGAAAAGGCAGAATTATCTGCTTATATCTTTTCAGACTCTATGCGTCTAGAAGGTATAACCCCCTAAAAAATAAAACATACAGAACTGAAAAAGGAGGAAAAGATGAATACAAAGATCCAGTTAGTGACAACAGTCACTTCATCAATGCCCCAATTACTTTAGATGAAGTCAAATATGCACTTATATCTCTTCCTAATAAGGAATAATCTGTAGGATTAGATATAGTTTTCCAATGACATGCTTAAACAATTGCCAGATAACTTTTTTATTTTTACATAAATTGTTTCAGAAACGTTGGGTTGAGGGTTTTATGCCAGAACACTGGAAACAGTCTGTCATCATTCCTATTCTAAAGCATGGTAAAAACTCCAGCGGACAAACGTAGTTACAGGCTGGTTGCACTAACCTCACATACATGTAAACTTATGGAGTGGATTGTTTTAAGAAGGTTGATTCATTACTGTGAAGTAAATAAAACCATTCCCATTAACCAAGCGGGCTTCCAGTAAGGCAGGTCTGCGATCGATAATTTGGTGAAACTTATACCCAACAAACGTAAAACAACAGTTTGCGATTTAAAAAACAAACAAACAAACAACAAACAAACAACAACAACAACAACAACAACAACAATAACAAATAAACCCACGTTACCGCAAATTCCTTTGATATCAAGAAAGCCTATGACCAAGTCTGGCATGCCAATCTTCTTTATAAACTAAAACAGACTGGTTTATCGGGTCAGCTATATCATTTGATTACATGCTTTTTAGTAAAGAAAGTATACAGGTTCGAGTAGGGAATTCATACTCAAATTTTAGATCCCTTCACATGGGCTTGCCACAAGGTTCCGTAATTGCACACCTCTGTTATTCAATTATCTTGATGAACGATTTGCCATCACATTTGCCAAAACATGTAGTATTAGTACAATATGCAGATGGTATCCGTATATGGAGGAATGTTATAATGAAAAGAAATACACCTAAAGGGCATTGCATTATATCAAGAAGCTATATCAAAGGGGAACGTGATAACACAAACAATAATATGGTCAAAAATGGTCTTGCATTATCCACAGAAAAGACTCATATGTTTTTTAATAACAGTAGTGATCCTGTTGATCTACCTTGCTTACAATTGAAAACCAAACAATTCAGTACAAGGATTCGGTAAATAAAATAATAATAATATAATAATAATAATAATAATAATAATAATGATTGGGGTCTGTTTTCTTACAACTAAGCTAACATGGAACGCTCATATCAACCATATTGTTACTAAAGCAAGAAAAGACTTCATTTTTAAGTTATAAGTAATCAATACCGGGGACAAGACAGCAAAATTTGAAACATAGCACAAAATTAATTCGATCAAATACTCCTATGGACAAGAAATATTGTTTAGTGCTCCAAATTATTTTCTCAAGAAAACTTCAAATATCGATTGCAAAGGATACAAGTTTGCTCTTGGTGTACCTTTTCACGCATCAACCCTTGGAACTTATAAAGAGATTGGAGAATTGCCTTTGGATGAATATCGAAATCTTGCATGTGCAAAGTACGTTCTTGGGACCTCAACATCTGACAACTTTGTCTCGGAAGAAGTACAAATAAAATCAGAAATATTTTTTTTTTCCTAAACGGGCCAGACATATATCTTCATTAAAGTGAGTTGGTTTATATGTATCAGACTTGCTTAAAAAATCGGAAATAAATCCGCACAGTATTGACGCACAGCAAGCAGTTTTTCCTCCTTACCCTAACTGGGAGATGAATAAACCACATTTTTTGATATAATGTACGCTGATGTGAAGAAGAATGAGAATCCAAATATTATGCAAAGTGAAGTTCGACTTTACCCAGAGAATAAATGCCCACATCATTTAAAGATGTACACAGATGACTCACTCTTAGATGATCACCATGCTGGCTCAGGGTTTTTTTTTTTTTACAAGCTTTAAAGAAAAAGTCATACTGGTAAAAATCGATCAATATTTACCGCCGAACTCATTGCTATACATATGGCTCTTAATTACATAGTTGATCTTCCATTGAACATTTTTCAGATTTTATTCTGCGTCGATTCTCAGTCCCTATTGTATGCTTTACGTTCAAATGACTACAAGAAAAAAATCCAACATTTTCATAAAAATCAATCAAATGATTAACATTTTTAAGTTTAAAAGGGCCAACATCACCTTTTGTTGGGTTCCTTCACATGTTGGATTATATTCAAACGATCGTGCTGATAGAGCCGAAAAAAGCTGCAAGGCAAGACAGGGAATCAACAGAAATAAACATCCCATCATTCGTTACAGAAGGGTATGATTTACTGGAGCAAACATCGTTGAACAAAGTTCCAAAATCTCCCCATATGAAGGAGAAATTATCCCGTCTCTTACTGAATTCGGTTGGTTTAACAAACAAAATAGCTATGACTCATCATCTCTTACTGAATTCGGTTGGTTTAACAAACAAAATAGTTATGAGTCAAAGCAACATTTTCAAATTTAGACACATTACTTCGATGTCTTGAAGGATAAAGCGTAATGCCTTCAAAACAAAATTTAGCAAAAATGTTAAGTGTCTCTGTGGTAAACAAATTTCAAACCAACACAGCCATCTGGAATGCAAGTGATTGAGACCTGTTTACCGGCTATTTCTGAAAGTTCTCTTGACAATATCCTTGAGTAGAAAGAAACTCGTGGAGAGCGTGACAGCAGAGAGTCTTCAGAAGAGAAGCCCCTTCTTCAGCAAGTGTTTCGGTTCTTATCTACTGACACTCTAGGGTAGTTGGGCCACACCGGGTTCATGACTCTGAATGTCCCTCTGCTGTCCCTGTTTGTTTTTTTTTTCCCCCATCTTGGGACGAGCCATGGCTGGAATGTGAACCCATGCCCCTCTGGACTTGCCCATTTTCCACTTAATGACTTGTACACTAACCACTGAGCCACTGGGGCACCTGATATTTGTAGGAAAGTTAAGCCTTATGAAGTTCACTTTTGTTCCTCCTTGACCAGATCCAGATTGAACACCTCTCTGCTGCTTCTCCCATTGCTTTCAGGGCTCTGTTTTTTTCCCTCCCTGCAACTGAGAGCTGTTTCATGAGGCTGTATGCAGACGTTCCTATAACCCCCCTGGCTCCCAATTTCTGCAGTGAGGACTTTGACCTGATAGCCTTCTCTCCTCAGGCTGTTTGCCAGATCAGCATACTTTTCAGGCTTGTAGATTTGGGTTGCCTCCATTCTGTTCTCGTATGGCACCGTGTGCTCGATCATGATCAGCTGCTTGGTTGACTGAGAGTGGACTGCTATGTCTGTCTCATGCCACTTTTGCTGATGATCTCTGGGTGACTATTCCATTCTGGGAGGTCTGCAGTGCACTCCCAGTCATCTGTCCCATCCAGCAGACTGTGTCTGCATGTTCCGATTGGCAATGTTGTTCTTGGCCACGATTCTCTGCCTCCTGCCGTGAAGAATGTTGCCGGTGCTTTTGGAGTCCTCATTTTCCCGTTTGTGGTGTTGGTACTAACCCAGACTACTCGTACAATCTCTCTGAGCACTTGGTTGTGCCTCCATGTGTACCTTCCTTGAGCCAGGGCTACTTTACATGAGCTTAGGACATGCTCCACTGTTTGGTTTTTCATGGCAGAGCGGGCA
>JADBJO010017221.1:10000-15000 GCA_016801955.1 Conus betulinus | reverse complement strand
TTGAGATAAACAGAGAGAGAGAGAGAGAGAGAGAGAGAGATGTTGTTTTGTTGTCATATTTGTGGATGTGCTTCCGCACATGTGTGCGCACTTGCAGGTGTCTGTGTATGTGTGTGTCAGTGTGTCATTCCAATTAAAGTAGGTGCGGGGTGGAAATAAATTTCAATGTGTGTCAAGTGTGTGTGTGTGTGTGTGTGGTGTGTGTGTGTGTATGTGTGTGTGTGTGTGTGTGATCCATCTGTTTATATACCGCCGTTGTTGGTGTGTGGGTTTCTGTCAATGTGTGTGTGTGTGTGTGTGTGTGTGTGTGTGTGTGTGTGTGTGTGTGTGTGTGTGCATGCTCTCTCTCTCTCTCTCTCTCTCTCTCTCTCTCTCTCTCTCTCTCTCTCTCTCTTCAATCGTGAGTAGGCTCACCATGAAGATGAAAATGAGACATTTTGCATTGATATATATATATAATATATATATATATATATATATATATTCATTGTTTATAACTGACATCTGCATGTGTGGCATGCTAAAATCTTGCTTTACTAAAAGCATGGTGTGGCTGTGATAAAATCAGTTCCGGCATGCTTCACAAGCACGTAGAGCACGCAGATAAACAAGCAAAACATGCCTAGGCCGTGGTAGGCAAACCGTCGGCGTGTTCCCATTGATGCTGACCAGAGCCGACACTGTTTATTCAGCCCAGCACCGGCTGCGAGGTAGGAGTCCGCGACTAATTTTCAGTCAGTTGAAAAGGAAAGATATGCATGTTTAACAATATGCTTGAGGCTCAGCGTGATAGCTTCAGGAACGCATGCTCTCCACTGAGTTGCGATTTCATTTCACTTGGTGTGTGTTCGTTAGTCTGTTTCAACGTTTTTTTCAAATCTTTGTGATGCTTCTCAGCAATGCGTATGAAAGAAGGCCCATTCATGTTTGGTATCGTTATGTTAGTCAGAGACCCTACACATACAGTGACATCAATCGACCACAGTTTGTTGCATTCATGCGCAAAGTATTAATGAAGAAAACACAACATCCTGTTTTCAACACACTATCCTCCAGACAGCTAGTATCACATTCCGCGTAGGGAGGAAAAGCTTGTGGCAGGTAAGCGCGAGGAAAAACTGGCAGCTGTCAGCAGAAAATGCGCTGTTTAAACAAACCACGGCCGTTCCATCCCTTCCCCTCCTGCGACCGATAGGCGGTCAGGGGCTATTGCCCTTGTCTTCATTTAAAGATTCCTCTGCGTACAAACGTGCTATACCCCTTGCTAAAGAATTGCACTGAGAAGCCGTTGAAGTACTTCTTGAGCATGTCGCATATGTTCTTTGGCACACGGTACATCTCAAGAGCCAACTGTATCATCTCATGCGTTTGCCAGATCAAGCCACGCCACGTCCAGGTCTCTCTTTTCTGTTTTTGCTCTTTGGATGGCGTCCCCAGATCATTGTGGCGTGTTCTACACAGCCAGCCACGCCTGGGATGCCACCTTTCTGACTGACACATCCAAATACTTGTTTTTCCATGAGGTACTTGGTCAGCCTTGCTGCCATGACAGGGAAGATGATTTTCCCTTCGGCGTTCACTTGAGTTTTGCTCTTTGGGGATGTACACACCATCTGCCGTCATCCACTGGCTGCTGATCTTTCTGGTTTCTCCAAGCTGATCGCAGCAGCCTGTGGAGCCACTCCAGCACCTTGGAACATTTCTTATACAGCTGGTAAGGTATTCCGTTTGGCCTTGGTGATGATTTGGCTCTGGCTTTGTCGACCACCTTCTTGATTTCCGCCAACGTTGGAGGCTTGTCATTGAACTGTTCCTCAGGGTTGCTTGGCCACACCAGACCTTGAATGTCGAGTGGTGCTTTGCTCTGTGAGTCAGAATATGTTTTCCTCAGATGCTGCTCAAGAACTCTTTTGTCCACAGTTAGGGTCCCAGGTTTTGGCTGCTCAAACAGAGTTCTGGCAAACTGGAAGGGGTCTCTGAAGAAGCGCTCTGTGTCTATTTCTTTTTGCTCTTCCTCTTCCTCGCAGATTCCGCTTTGCTGAGGGCGCTCTGTTTTGCTTTCAGGTCTTCCCAGAGTTTTTCCAAGCCTTGTTTTTCAGCTGGCAGTGCGGTCTTCATTTGCTTCTTGAGGTTTTTCTTTTGGACCCTGATCTTGTCCATCTCTTTCTGGGCGTCTGGATTTCTTTGGAGGTGTTTTCTCTTTGGGTAGTTTTGCTCCATAGACGTCTCTACGTGTGGCATACACAATGTCCCCATATGTGGCTAGTTTGTGTTCCAGGGTTCTTTTCCCTATTAGGGCATCAAGTCTTTGGACGATTTTGCATCCAGTTTCTCCCAATCTTCAGTCCGTTTGCTCGTGACAGGTTGAGTTCAAGGCGCCTGGCATCGAGGGCCTGTGCAAATTCCTCATCCGAACCAACAGCGTGGATGTCCTTGGCACTGTGGTTTAAATGCTGGCCTTGGTCTCCTGACGCCTTAGCTGCTGATGCAGTGCACTGCTGCTCATTCAGATGAGTCTTCACACACATCCCATCTTTGTTCTGTGGATCTTCATGCCACGGGTGGTAGCGAAACACTTTCCACAGACACATGGATATTCCATTTGGTCCATGTTCATAGTCCGATTGGGATTCACAGTCGTGGTTAGTTGAGCACAGATGGATTAATCACTCTCTCCCCCTTTCGGTGAATCCTGGGAGCATCTTTTTCCTTTTGAATTTTGTAGCCACATGTTGAAGACAAAGTGGGAAGCCAGCCCACAGAGTCCTTAGTTCTGGTCTTTCCCAGTGTCCTCCGGTCTTTCCCGGACGTCCTCTGGCCTTTTTTTTTTTTTTTTTTTTAAACCAGAAATCAATGGTTTACCCATGCATCAGTAGAACGAAACTCGTGGAGAGAGTGACAGCAAAGAGTCCTCAGAAGAGAAGCCCCCTTCAAGCAAGTGTTTTAGCCCTTATCTCCCGACACTCTAGGGAGGTTGGGCCACACCTGGCTCATGACTCTGGATGTCCCTGTGCTGCCCCTTTTTTTCCCATCTTGCGACGAGACATGGCTGGGATTCGAACCCATGCCCCTCTGGACATGCTCATTTTCCACGTGATGACTCGGGCACTAACCTCTAAGCCACTGGGACACCTGCTATTGTAGGAAAGTTAAGTCTTATGAAGTTCACTGTTAGTGTGTTGTTTGATTTTGCGAACTGTTTACTACGCAGTCGTATGGGACATTTGTTATAGTTATGTTATGATTCAAAATAGTTACTTAAAGCTGGTTTTTCCCATTCCTCTTTATAAATTGTTTTTGTAAAGTTTGTAAAAGATGCTTTTTTTTTTTGTCTTCGTATATGATAACCCATCCACTCACCTCTTCATGCTGCCCTCTCCACATCGTTTCTCTTTGACTAATATAACTTTATGTGGAAAGACGTTACATTGAAGACAACAACAACAAAAAACAACAACAACAACAACAACAACAACAACAACAACAACACACACACACACACACACACACACACACACAACACACACACACACACCACACACATATATACAACACACTCAGACCCACAGACACAGATACACACACAGACAGGGACACACACACACACACACACACACACACACACACACACACATATATATATATTATATATATATATATATATATATATATATATATATATATATATATGTTGAGCACTTTTAAAAAATTTTATTAGGCATTTTAGTAATATTCTTGATATATATATATATATATATATATATATATATATATATTATATATATAATATATATATATATATATATATATATATTACAATGAAACAATAAATTCCCAAGGATAAGTACCGAGCACCACATGATAAGTACCATCATGTGCGTGTGGGATTAATTACATTCATACTGTTAGTTAGGCAGAATCATCTACCACTACAGATATGAAGGCTTATCACCCCTATTTCTATAATCTGGGACATAAGAGCAAGCTTTGTTTATAATTCAATATATATATATATATATATCTAATATATATATATATATATATATATATATATATATATATATATATATATATAATGAATAGTATCAAAGTGTCCTTTGAGATTTAAAAAAAAAGCTCAACCACCTGGGGAGCAACATCTGTTAAAATGAGGTACTAAAATGTAGAAGTAAAAATATCTCTACAAGCTTGTTTCAAGCTTTCGCTCTCTTCGGGATGTCTTCGGGGGGGGCGCGCTATCGGTGTTATATAGCGTGCGGGTCCTGATTTCATTTTTGTGCGTGTGGATTAATTACATTCATTGCACGTGCTGTCTGTGGTTCTCGAGTTGCTTGCTGTGGTATGTTCAGGGGGAATCGTTTTTCTGCCCATACCATTACTGGGTCATATCAGGGGTGGGGGGGGGGGGGGGGGGGGGGGGGTGGTAAAGGTTTCAGGTCGATAAGGCTCCAAATGGGAAGGCGATCCAGCTGAATTCAGGGGGAAGGAAACTACTCCTGCGGGAGGAGAAGATAGTGGGCATGCTCTACACAGACCCACCAGGATCCAGTAATCAGCAGGCCTACAGGACTGGACAAAAACCACGCCCCATCTTAAAGGTCGACCGCTGATATTTGCAGCTTAGTGGGATGTACCAAGTGTTTGGCAAGTACTAAGAACTAACACTCAGGTTATTTCCAACCCAGACATAATGACTCATTAAAGTGGACATTGTTTCCTGCAATCCAGAATAAAGGAGGAGATCAGCTAGCTATTGATATGTTTAACTTGTCATGAATATGGACTTATCATGCAGAGGAAAGGTAGGAAATATGATTTATTGCTTGTTATACACCATCAACATTTTGAGAAATGCACTCACTCTTCAGCTCATGTTTCAAAGTTCTTCCTCATGGAATGCTGTCGCCACACAAGAAAAATGGAATGAGAGTAAATGAGAAAAACGGTTGGCAATAGTTGCCAATCGTTCACTTTGGAAGTTTTGCTGGAACTTCCTAGCT
>JADBJO010017220.1:17500-32500 GCA_016801955.1 Conus betulinus | reverse complement strand
CTAGCTTTATTGGCGACTGTCAGGAGCAACAGGGGTGCACAAGGACTGTTAGTGTCTTCGCAACACGCTTCCCTCTGACTTACCTCCATGTTCATGATCACTGGCAGCTCTGTGTCTGTTGCCTGTTTTGCCAACGTTCACGTCTTCAATCATCTAGTGTCTATATCTATCATTCCTATCGTTCATATGATTTACACGTGAACATCTTTGAAGCTGGGGCCAGTCATCGTGTCAGGGTGTATCTGATCATCGTTACTGGTCTTCTCTGCGCTTGTAAGGGTTCTGAAAGTATCGTGATTTGCTATCTGAAAACTCCTGGAGCCCATTTCTGAAATAAGCAGTTTTTGCCTTAGCTTTGCTAGAAAATCAGTGTTTTCCTTTGAGAGGAAGTGAGATAGTCTGCTTTTTTGATCCCTGAACGTATGGGCTGTCGAAAAGGGTTGATATCTTGTCCATTCCCCTATGGAAAGGCATGACGACAGGAGGTTTATGGTCGTATTGTGGCTGGTATCAGAATGATACTAGGGTGACGAAGCACAGTATTCCTTCAGTTTTTCGACGATCACCTCAGTATCTGTAGACCTATCTCCATGAGAGAAAAGCTGTTCCACCCAGGCATGTTAGGTTGTTCACTTTAGTCTCTTCATTCATTGTAGCATTTGCATCTCTCTCCAGTGTAGACCCCAAGACAGCATCTCAGTCTTTCCGAGGATTTTGGATATCCTCTGTAAACTGATGCCACAATTCTTTCAGTTTCAGCATGTCAGAGGTAATGAATGGACACCTGCCCCCCCCCCCCCCCCCCCCCCCCCCCCCCCCCTTCCAAACTTAAAATCAATCAGTATGCACGCATTCGCTGTGTACGTCTGCATACCGTAATTTTTCTAAATCTTCGCTTCAAAATTTGTGAACCATTGACATAATCTTGGACTGGGGTTCACTACGTCATCCAACAAACCTTGCAGAGTCACTGAGGTACTGCTCTATTTAAGCGAAAACTTGAATTCGTGAATATAGCAAGACGACGACGAGCTCAGCACGCTTTTGTTCTTGTCTCCTTAATGTTCCATGCGCCGACAGGTTTCATTTACTGAATTTCTTCCTACTCATTTTGTATAATGGTCCGCATCTGTATTAATTGTGGTTGACAATGTACCTTTCACGTTGATTCAATCTTGCGATAATTGATGCAGGATCAAGTTAATTCTACTCGAATGAAAGAGGACAACATGAAGTGTTTGTGTGTGTGTGTGTGTGTGTGTGTGTGTGTGTGTGTGTGTGTGTGTGTGTGTGTGTGTGTTAGATACAGAGAGAGAGAGAGAGAGAGTGAGAGAGAGAGAGAGAGAGAGAGAGAGTGTGTGTGTGTGTGTGTGTGTGTGTGTGTGTGTGTGTGTGTGTGTGTGTGTGTGAGAGATGATTCTACACTTTGCGTTTGTGTTTCTCATTTTTACATCTCAGCGTTGGAGCAAATCTTGCAGGTACGCAAACACTTTACGCTCTGACAGTGGTACCATTGTTTTCTTCCTACATGGGATGTCCATGCGTCAAACGGAGTTCTATGCACATTGTGTTTATTGGCTCGTTCATTTGGTCCAAGTCGCTAGGGCTAGCTGTGGTACCTACGAGGCTGGCTTTGTATGTGAACTTTGTTCTAGTTCCAACCATCAAAACTTCACTACACCTGTAACGCTTCCTTTCCCAGATAGCTTGTCCACATCAAATCTTCATTTAGAAATATGTCCCATGCAGCACCTAACTCATGAATTACTGGCCTGTGATTTGAAAAGTCAGTGCAGAGAACTGGAGAATACTAACACAAAGTACAGGGCGACTTGCAGTATGTCCAAAGGACTGTCACAGCCGTACTTTTTTTGTGACCTTTCTCGAGACTTCGTGCCTTACGATCTGGTGTGTGATTTTCGAAAGGATTGTTTCGATGGACGTAACGAAGATTTCTGTGAGCATCCTGCCTGCAAGGGAGACATGATAGCCTGTGGACAGAGACAGGTTTGTGCTGTAGTGTGTATGAGATTCTGAGCCCTCTTCTTTCAGTGTGTTCCGGCAGATACCACTATGTCTCTGCGCCAAAAGGCATACCTTACTTAATATGACTCGTCACACTTAATCTGACTTTTATTGTCTTACGTGCACATCTTGTCATTGGTCACATGCCGTTCACTGTAACCCACACATGTGACCCAGTCATAGTCCTTTTCCATTCCCAGCTGGAGCAGTCCTTCTTTAGATTCTTGTTTATTCCATTTTAGTCTTAACTAACTTCTTCGTCCTTCTCCATGACCTATCATTGTAATCTTGGGAAGATCGTACCAAAAGAAATATCATTCTAGGTTATGATTTGCATGCCAGGCTCTTCATGAAGGTTTGCATAGACATCACATAATCGTAATCATTAAAGACTAGTGCATGGGAGCACAACACAGAACAAATACAGACACGCATCGTAACTTTTCTGAACTTGAAGGCGTTGAACAGATACAATATGAATGCTTACTCAGTTTCATCACCTCAGTGGGTACACTTCACTATTTGTTGTTTAAAATATCTAGGTTGTCTGGAATATCTAGGCCATGCAGAGCAGATGATTGCAGTGGCAACAGACTAAGTGGACTGCCAAAGTCCAGGTGACAGGACTACATAGACAATTCAACCCCACTGAGATTGCCGGTTTGCCGCATAAATTACTTTCTTGGAAGATGTGCTCTTCTTGTTCAGAGCACTTCTGAGGCTGATAATGTGTGAGGAAGTGAAAGACGGAATAAGGGAGGAAGATGAAAAAGTCTTGCCATGAAGGGAAGAGAACTCAGAACTCTGCAAACCTTTCTGTATTCGATTAAAGATTGACATTCAGGGAAGAGAGAGAGAGAGAGAGAGAGAGAGAGAGAGAGAGAGAGAGAGAGAGAGAGAGAGAGAGAGAGAGAGAGTTACCAGATCACTAAACATGGAACAAACACAATATCAAAGCAACGCGTGTTGACAAGAAAGTTATTGAGTAAGGAATTTGAGGCTGGAAATTTCTGCACAGATGATGTTCCGATGACATATCACACCATGATGGTCGGTGGACAGAGTGTTGACAACAAGTCGTCGATTGAGGAGACCGTCATCTGTGTAACACATCCACGAAGATGTGGCCACGATTGTACCTAAGCTCAGTCACTGACTGACTGTGATGAGACATGGTAATATATATCGAGTACTTTGGAAGGTGATTCAAAATGAAAATAACCTATCAACAATCAGTAGACAGCCTGCCATATTCTAAACGGTCAAGGAACGGTTCAATGAAATTGCTTTAGAAAGTTTATTTCCTCTTGTTTTGGTGGAGGACGGTACAGCAAGACACATTTCCAAGGAAGGTGGCAGTGACAGTGTCAACTGGGACGATTAAAAAGAACCATAGCCGAATGGAAAAGTGATAATGAGGGTGATATGTGGGTAGAATTTCACACAAGAAAGGCAAGACGCCCCACACCCCATCCCCCACTCCCTCGCCACACAATGTACCAGTAACAAAAAGAAAAGGAAAATGAAGCGAGAGGTGCGCGGTGATCTCAACACCTGACTTCTCTGCCAGGTCTGCATAGCAAAGTTGTAGTTATACACAAAATGTCACTACTGTTAGAAATAGATGCTTGACAGCCAGCTGAATAAACCAAGGATAATGAGCTGGGCAGTCAGAGTAAAAAAAAAAACAAACCACAGAACAGAGAAACACAAAACAAACTGTCAAGTTTACGCTGTAACAGTGCTTGCATGATCAATGAAGATGACTCGTTTAAAACCAAACACAACACCAATGCTATTCTGCTTCCAACGTCCTTCATGATGAGTTTGAATATACGGAGGTAAAAAAACCAATGCCACATCTCTGATGGCAAGGACCACAGAATGACTAAGTGCTGCAGGAGGCACATACTCCGGCTGGTTGCGAGTGTGAAATATACAGGAAGAAAACACAACAGGGGAGGATCTATGGTAGGGTAGAATAGACATCACAGATCGTTTCTTCAGCAAACTGAACAGAAAACACATCCAGATAAGTTGCTGTCAGGGGGATTCAACGGCGTGAAGGAAGCACAAATGCACACTCCACTCGATCACACTTGTCACGTAGAGGCACACTCTCGTCCAAACACAATCAACAAAAGATACGAGAGTTATGGACCTTGTCACTTGTTAGATGTCGCCCCTTTCTCCTGACATAGAGGAGGAAGAAGAGGTCAGACGAGGGACCTGAAGAGGGCGCCAGGGCTGCTGATGGCGCGCCAGACAACAGTACAAAGAGGGCAAGAACCTGTCAGTGCTGTGAGCTTGCTCGAAGTTTTGTCACTTTCTTTAGGTGCAAATAAAATTTCATATTGCTCAGAGAAAACGGCAACATCTTTGCATTCAGGAAACACCTTCATCACCAGAGAGACCTCTTCCACAACTTAATAGACTTTAAAAGAGCTTTCAATTGAGTTGGCATGACGTGTTGTGGCAGATCCTCAGACATTTCAATGTGGAGGAAGGGCTGGTCTGGATCATCAGGCACTGTACAGCTCGGCAACCAGCGCCGTGCTCATGAACAGCCAAATAAGGGACGTCCTTCATACAACTGTTGGTGTCCGATCATCTTCAACCTGTACTTTGACAATATCATGGGCGAGGCCTTCGAAAACTTCATCACTACCATGTCAGTTGGGGGCAGGCCTATAAGCGATCTGCGCTTCGCTGATGACATAGAACTTCTCAACGAACTCCAAGACCTAACCAGCAGGCTAGAAGACCGAGCCAGTGCATATGGGATGGAAATCAGCACAGAAAAAAGCAAGGTGAGGGTCAACAGCAGCAATGGAAACCAGACCGTAAACATCACAATGAACGGACCAAAGCTGGAAGAGGTGGAAGCGTTCAAATACCTCAGCTCCACACTCACAAAAGGCAGTGGCTGTTCAACAGAAATCAAGGTCAGATTAGCTCACGCCACATCAGTTATTGCATAGCTCACAAAGCTGTGGAGAAGCAACAAGATCAGCTTCGCAACAGAACTCCAGCTATACAAAGCACTCGTCCTCTAAATCTTTCTTTATGGGTACCAGAGCTGGACTTTGACAGCAGAGTTGGACAGAAGGATGCCTTTGAAATGAAGGCATACAGAAGACTGCTCCACATCGTCATTCATTAATCAGCTTTAACCCTTTCCACCCATTATAGTAATGATAATAATAATGATTATCATTATGGTTATTGTTGTTGTTGTTGATTATTATTAATTCTGTTGTCATTGTCAGTAGTAGTAGTAGCAGCAGCTGCAGCAGTAGTAGTAGTAGTAGCAGTGGTTGTGCTTGTAGTAGTAGTAGTAGCAGTGTTGCACTAGTAGTAGTAGTAGTAGTAGTAGTAGTAGTAGTAAAATAATAATAATGATGAATTAGTAGTAGTAGTAATAAAGACAATGATTCATCATTGCTATTATTATTATTATTAACAGTGTTGTTGCTGTTGCTGTTGTTATACTTGTTCTTATAATCATTATCAACATCTACACTTTCATCATTCGTACCATATGCAAAACGTTATTCCACGTGTATTTTCTAAATTTCTATGCATCTGCATATTTCTTAATTCTATCTTACTACATTTCCCGTTGTCAGTATCATTATTATCATTATCATTATGTTATGATGTGATTGTGATGTCTATTGTAACTGTGAGTATATTTCGTGGATTCTAAATTACTATCTTTCACATCTTCTATATCCTTCAATTTTTTTTCTTCTCCTGTCTTCTTCCTGTTTTTTCTTCTTCTTCTTCTGCTACTCTCTTCTTCTTCTTTCTTCTTCTTCTTCTTCTTTCTTCGCATTACTGTGATGATGTTGATGATGATGATGACGATGATGAAGATGATGAAGAGGAGGAGGAGGATAATTGTTATTATTATTGTTGGGTGTGGCTTCTGCTGCTGCTTCTATACACATATTATTGTAACTGTCCTCTCTCATTCCTGTCTTGCCTCTTTTTCTTCTGTTATTAAAGTTGTCATTATTACTACATTTATCATTATCATTACCATTATTGTCAGTATTATCTTCATACGATTGTACTACCATGCTGGTGATGATGATGACGATGATGATTGTCATTATTTACTATTATTACAGAATTATCACTTCAACCTCAGTTCCACTCCATAGTTTTAGTCATTCAACGAGAGATCAAATTTTGCTCCCAGCTCAAGAGTAAGTGACTGTCTGTTCACTCTTCGTTTCCATTGTCTTCAGTGTTACTTGTCTTGCCTGAAGAAGACTCAGTTAATGAAAACTCGTTGTGTTTGTTTTTTTAATTTGTTTGTTCCTTTTTTCTTTTCGTTTTTTTTTTTACTCTTGTTTACAAATTAAATCGTAATTTCTGAGTGGATACCTAATTTTTATTTTATTAAAAGTTTTAACATCGAATATGAAAGCTGGCTTTACCATTGTCCATCAGCTTTCTATACAATAATTACACGGTTTACACTTAATACCTAGGATCTGTTTTTTTCGGCTGTTGTAGTTGTTGTTGTGTCTATGCTATTGTTGGTTAGAGTTTCTGAATTCACATAAAGACATGTTCTTGTCTCTTTTCAGTGTGTAGTTGAGGGTAAACGATGTGACGGGTTCAAGGACTGCCTGACAAACTACGATGAGAGAAACTGTAACTACGACATTACCTTTTACGAAATAAGCCCCCCAGCTGTGGTCAATTTTGACAAACCTGGAGGTTCACCATCACCCGTCTACCCAAAAACATGACACAGTGTCCGGGCACTCATTTTCAGTGCCACAATGATGGTTATTGTCTTCCTGTGTACGTCAGGTGTAATGACATGATTGACTGTCCGAGTCATGAAGACGAAGTTGACTGTGAGAATTACAATACCTGCCCTGGGTTTTATCGTTGTCGTGACAAACACAAAACAATTTGTTGCATGTGGATCACCTGTGCGATGGAATACCCCACTGTCCACTGCATGACGATGAACTGGTGTGTGACTTCATTTGTCCTGAATCATGTGTCTGTCATGGTTTGGCCTTCTCCTGCAACCGCACTTTTGCCAGCAGCTCTGTCCCACAAGCTGCGCTACCTTGAAGCCTCTGGGAGTGGAATGCATATGAGTGACTTTGTTCATAACATCATGCTGATCCACCTGGGTGTACAGTCATGCGCACTGACAAGTTTAACAAAAGTCTTTTTACCCAATCTTCACCGTTTGGATCTCAGTGATAATCTGCTTTATTCTGTCAATTTCAGCTGCTTCTCAGGAATGAGTCAGTTGCGGATATTGAATCTGGCAGGTAACCCCATATCCAACAGAATTCTTTATGTTCAAAACCACAGTCCACATCCATCACTCTTAGTCTTTAATATATCCCGTGTCCAAGCAAATTCTCTGAACTTGAGCACATTGTCAGCTCTTATGCCGTACTTACAAATGTTAGACTTATCATGGAATGAAATGAAGCTACTGCAGGCAACACATCTTTTTCATAACATTCGCTCTCTGAATCTACAGGGTTGCCCTATCACTGATTTCACTCCAGACTATCACTGATTTCACTCCAGACTTTTGTTTCTGAAACACATGACAAAGCTGATGCATGTTGTAGCAGATAACTTCAAAATTATGTTGTCCTGTTGTTTTACCAGAAAATTTTCGAGGCGAATGCTTGGCTCCATCTGATGAAATATCATCATGTGATAACTTGTTCAAATCGGTTGCTTATCGTTGTGCTTTTGCGGTATTTTCTTTGCTTGCTGTTTCAGGAAACTTATGTGGTTTGGTCTATCGCATCTACTTTTGGTCAAAAACCTCCAAGACTGTTTTGGTATTCATTTTTTTCACCTATGTGCTTCTGACTTTTTAATGGGAGTGTACTTAGTTTTCATCAGCGTGGCAGACTGGATTTATGCTGGTAGTTACATTTGGAAACAGGCTATATGGAAAACTAGTTCAGTTTGTTACATTGCTGGGTTCTTATTCTTGTTATCATCTGAAGTCTCAGCATTCCTGATTTGTTTCATTACTTTGGACAGTTTCTGTGCACTGTATTTTCCATTCAGTAAGAGATGGTTTGAGGCCACATCAGCTCACAGAGCCTGTCTTCTCCTGTGGGCACTGGGTCTTACAATGGCCTCAGTGCCTCTGCTGCCAGTAACTTCACATTGGGAGTTTTTCCACCAGACAGCTATTTGTATTCCACTGCCCATCACCAGAGCTGACTTCCCTGGTCACATCTACTCTTTCAGTATCATGATCGTCTTCAACCTTATTCTCTTTCTCACAATTGGTGTGGGTCAGTTTCTCATTTTTTGGTCAGTGATACGTAGCACATCTTCACAGCCAACAAATTCCCAAGTTGCCGGTATAAAGAATTTGCAGTGCAAAGAAGCAATTATCGCCAGGCGTTGCCTCTCTGTTGCTGTGTCTGATTTTCTCTGCTGGTTTCCTGTCGGTTTATGTGGGGTTCTGGCTGCCAGTGATGTCGTCATTCCAATGGAGGTCAACGTTGGAATAGCTATATTTGTGTTGCCACTGAACTCAGCACTCAATCCGTTCCTTTACGCTTGGGAATATTAAACTGGAGAAACGGCGGAGAGCACAAGAGCTCCGTTTACAGAAACTGTTACGTATTCGGCAAAAACAAAAATGACAACAAACTGACTTTTTTTAACTAAAAGCCGTTATCTGGAGAGTATATTTCAGTATGTGGCTCGTGGAATGTCTCGGATACGATTATGTCATTATTACGCTTTTTATATAAAAAAATTACTGTCTTTTTACACACTCGCGTGTTTTCAGGAAATGTAAATTGTACAGCACACGTCCATGAAACACCATATGCTTTACAATCTATTCAATTTTAACACATCTCCGTGTGCACTCACTACAAATTAAAACCGAAAACCCGTTTCCTTTGGAAACGAAAAAAAAAAGAATACTAACAACAAGGCGTTTGAAAAGGTTCGTAGATGTGTATGCAAACTGAATTTGAAAAGGAAGGCATAAAAATGGGTGACGTCAAAATACTGCAGCAATGTTCCTACTGCATTGGATGACTCAGCTGTGTGTTATGTACAGAATCTGAAAAATGGTTTTTGTATTCCAGCTGCACAGTATTTCCAAAGATTATGTCTGTCTGAAAGCAACTGTACTATGGAAAAGTTTAAAACAGAAGTTATACAACTCAATTCGTTTTGGAGTGAAGCCTTGCGTACATGAACTAGAATTAACAAGGAAACAACTTTAGAAGAACCATTGAAGTGTGTCTTATGGAACAACAAAGAAATTGCGTATAAATGCAATGTTTTATTTTTCAAACATTGGTTACCCTTGGAAATGTGCATTTTGGTGATATGATTCAAAGTGATTACACAATACTGTCTGTTAAATAGGTAAAATACAAGATAGGAAACTTCCTTAACTGTTGCTAGAATACAATGTGTTTAAGTTTAGCATTGCGTCAGTTTTGGGCGTACAAAACTCCTCCCAGTAACGTCCTTACAGAAAATGAAAATAAACTGCTATGTAATAATAAAACAATACAAACCGTTAAAAACTGTAGATTACATTTGGTTAACAAATCTTTTTCTGAACCGTGCTGTGTGAATTTTTGGAGCGATAAATTCCATGTCACACTGACACAGTGTGGCGGTGGAATATTGTTTGCACTGCATCGAAAGAGTCAAGGCTAAGAGAACTTGTCTAGAAAATTTTTCATAAATACATATCATACTAGCATTATTTTCAATAAGAATGGAATTACGCAGACAACAAAGGTACGGTTTGTTTAGCTAGGGTCCGTCACGTGGAGCATTTTTTTTTTCGTAATATGTCAAAGGGTAAAGGATTCGTGAAAGGTTGTGGAGGGCAAAATAAATGTAGATCCCAAGGTGAGAATAAAATTTGACGTCTCAGATATTTTGCTGGGTTTCCAAAAGGAAGGTGGGGTTGACCAGTCGGGACATAAAGTATGTATGCAATTTGAGTATTGTTGACAAAATGTGCATCAGTAAACTCAGATACGGAACCCCAATAAATCTCTTTTATCTGTTTGAGAAAGAACTACAAATAAGAGCCAGACGGGGTGGTAAATATGGAGAAATATTAACTGTTTTCATCACTAATTAACAGTTGAGAGTTATTGTGTCCATGCGTCCTTTAAAAAAACAAACATCTGGCTTGTATGTACTCGGCGAACGTTTATTCTTACTTTCTTTACTACATAGTGTTGACCTTTCTTTTCTTTTTCTTTTTTTTTTTTTTTTTTTTTTTTTTTTACTATACCTTTCATTTTGCATACTTATTAATTGCTTGCTACCTTGGTTGCATGACAAGCTCAACTACTATCCTGCGCCCGTATCTGTGCATGTATGTGTGTGTGTGTGTGTGTGTGTGTGTGTGTGTGTGTGTGTGTGTGTGTGTGTGTGTGTGTGTGTGTGTGAGAGAGAGAGAGAGAGAGTGTGTGTGTGTGAGAGAGAGAGAGAGAGAGAGAGAGAGAGAGAGAGAGAGAGAGACAGACAGACAGACAGACAGACAGACAAGACAAGACAAGACAAAATTCTTTATTTACGAGGATTATAGATAAGCACTGATGTGCTTTTTTTTACATCCAGTCCTCGCCCTTAGTAGGGTAACAATGCAAAATAGATAAGGCAACAAAAGAAACATGCAAAAAGTGACTAGAACTACAATACGATACAAAAAAGTAAAATGTGAGAGAGAGAGAGAGAGAGAGAGAGAGAGAGAGAGAGAGAGAGACGAAGGAGTGAAAGGAGTGCAGGGAAGGGCGATAGAGACAGCGAAAAAGAGAGAGGGACAAAGAGGCGTGGGTGGGTGCGGGAAAGAGCTTTAGAACAATCTTATAATCAAAAAAATTTCAAGGAGATGCAAGACAATCGATTTTGAAACACCAGGGGAAAATAATAATAGTAGTAGTAGTAGCAGCAGCAGCAGCAGCAGCAGTAGTAGTAGTAGTAGTAGTAGTAGTAGTAGTAGTAGTAGAGAACATATAAAAATGTGCTTCTGTTATTGTAAAGTGCCATGCGATTTGCGAATGTCTTCCTGTAATCAAATGTATGATGTAGATATTCTTAAACAAGCAGACATACATTCCGACAGTAGTAGTAGTAGTAGTAGTAGTAGTAGTAGTAGTAATAGTAGTAGTAGTAGTAGTAGCAGTAGTAGCAGCAGCAGCTGCAGCAGCAGCAGGAGCAGGAGCAGCAAACAGCTGTAGTGATCGTATTGCTAGTACTGTGTTGTTGTTGTTATTATTACAGTTAATATAACCGCTGTCGTTGTTATCATAATTGTTTGGAATTTTTGTCGTTACTGAAAGATAAAACCCTTTGGGATTGAATGCATGCGCGTACCTGCACCCTGTGTGAACACAGAGTAGGTTTCAGGGGCTGGTGTAGGATTGCTTCCAACTGGTTTATGCAGCAGTTGAGGACAGTACGTCTCCGGGTCCCACCCGCACCTTTGGGTGTCTCTTTTTCTTGTCTGCCCTTTCGGTCGACTCTGGGAAAAGACCAAGTGACGGTGAGGAAAAGCCCATTTACCGCAGGGAAAGTTCTGTCGACAGGGGAAAAACCTGTAACCCGGGATTTTATTCAGAGGGCACGTAAGACCTCATGGCAAAAGCTTGGCTGTGTCTGGAGTTGTACTGTCTCCACCTGTCAGCACACCAGCCAACGAGTGAGGCTGTGTGATGCATGCAGCAGGTGGCGCCTCCCCAGTTGGCTCTGCTGTCATGAAACATGAGGATTTGTACACCCATGGGAACGCTCCCGTGGAGGTTCTTTTGTGTCACGTCCAGAGGCTATTACATAATCGCATCTGCTAGGGAGCAATTGTGTCCCTTGGCATCTTAATGGAATGCTCTGTCTGTGCCTGCACCCTGTGCCTGCGCAGATTTGCAAAGACGGTACAGGATTGCTTCCCGCTGGTTTGTTCGGCAGTTGAGGACAGTTCTTCTCTGGGTCCCTCCTGCACCTTCAGGTGCATCTTTACGTCTCAATTGTACAATAGAAATATTCTCAAACAGGTATACATTCCGTCAGAGATAGTAGTAGTAGTAGTAGTAGTAGTAGTAGTAGTAGTAGTAGGAGGGAGGAGGAGAAGGAGGAGGAGGAGAGGAGGAGGAGTAGAAGTTGTAATAGTAGCAGCAACAGCAGCAGTAATAGTAGTAATAGTATCGTTGTTGTTGTTGTCATCGTCGTCGTTGTTGTTATTGTTATTACTATTACTCTCATTGCTGTTGTTGTCATTATCATAGTTGGGGGAGGGGGGGTCGTTGCTGAAAGATGAAACCCTTTAGAAGCTGAGTTCAGAGCCTATCGACCACTGACTGAGAGATTTACCGCCCGTGAGATGAAAGGACCTGAATGAAACATTTACTCACACCACCACGGAATAAGAGGATAACAGAATAGTAAAATATTTGATTTTACTTAACCGGAATGGGGTGAATTGTGATTTTATTTTACTTATTTTTTGCTGCCCCCACTTCGGTACCATCTCAGTGGCAGCGCACCCCACGCCGTTCATTCCGACACCCAGTGCACGGCCACAGCCCGGTCGGTCCCGCTGCAGCCCCGGCACCGGCAATCCACAGGGAGCAGTTAATGTCAAATCAAGAGGCAACCCACCGGAGGAGACACTGCACTGCGGCCGAGTCACTTCGGTGGTATTCAGTGGCGCCTGTTCTGATCCAGCTATGCCGGACACCACCTACTAAGCCCCGTACTGACGACAATAATTGTTTAGTCGCGCAGCCGGCGTGAGTGAGCTTTCCCTCCTGAGGGCGTCACCGCATCCGTCCAACGACAGCCCCCTTGGACTCCCCGATACCGATGACCCCGACAAAACCGAATCAAGGCCACGGACATGGAGAGGACATCAAAACTGAGGTCACCATGAGAGCAGGGCATGAAGAGCCACAGAATTTGAGACTTTTTTATGCTGATCGATGAGAATGAGAATGATAAAGATTATGCTGCGGATTTCCATTTTGGTCTGAGACTGCATGACAGGGCTGTACTCTATGCTTCCTTTCATGATATATCCCGGTGTTAACCAGGCCCGAGAGATACAGACACCTGCGGTATTGGTCAGGAAATTTGAGCAACACTCTCAGAGACGCATCCATTAAGTGGATGAAACTCGACTGTGTGGTCCCAGTCTTCCCAACTGAGCCCGTAGCAAACCCAGCTCTGAGTAGAAGCTGGCCGCGGCGGAAAAATCCTACATGACTCTGATGGGAATCGAACCCGCGACATACCAGCTGGGTGTCCATGACGCTAACCACTTCGCCACGGTGGCTGAAATGGGATGATGTGTGATAGGATAATCAAACATTTATCTTTACTTACACCCAAATGGAACACTGTTAACAGGATAATAAAATACAAACTTCTGTCTCCAGTTGCATGGGGAGATGCTGACTGACCAACAAAATATTTAGTGTCACCTCAAAGGGATTGGGAAGGTGTTGACGGGATAATAAAAGTATTTACGGGATCTGTCTGGTTATCTTGAGCTAAAAGTATGTTCATTAACCACAAACCAGCAAACATAAATTACCAGCCATGCTCGTCATGTCAACCTACACACCACTCGAGCTGTATTCAATTCTGAAAGATCTACCTTTTTTTACCTACCGCCTCAATCGTGCTTATTCTGCACGTGGCAATGGTCACACGAACATCTCAACAGACAACCATGTACACTACGTCTAACCAGTAGAGCACTGCTAAATTCTAGTCCCATGAACTCCCTGTTCTTTAATTTTCTAAAGATGTTTAATTACTCATTTATTTACTGTTATGTGTTTCTGTACTAGTTCGTTAACTCCATGACTTTGTTGGTTATAAACATCTGCTATGCACTGTAGCCTCATAGATAGGCTGACAAGACGTCGCTGTCCTTGTGGATTAGTTTGAAATATTGCCCCCCCCCCCCCCCCCCCCCCCCCCCCCCCCCCCCCAAAAAAAAAAAAAAAATAGAAAAAACGAAAGCGGACTTTCCTAGGGAAATATCCAAACGTTTCCTTTCTCAGCACAAACCACAGTTTTGTCCAGAGGAGGACAGGGAAAAATTCACTGTAAAACTGAAAGGAAAAAACAGCAGGCCAGGACGGGAAAAGGAGAGGTAGAAGGGAATGACAGAACAAATGAGGAAGAAAAACACCCATGGACCACGTCGACCTGAAATCAATAGTAAGCTCTTTATTAGCGCTGCACTTGACGGGGTCACGTTGGTGACAAAGCATTGAATGCACTCTCCATCCTTAATCCACCCCTACTACTTTCATGACCCAGGTCGAAGCCTCGTTTCTGTCATCAAGAGCAGCATTAATACGCAGAGGAAAAAAACATGGTTCATTGATATTGTTCTTTTTCATTATCCAGTTTGATATCATGTCTCCTTCATTGAGGCGACCACCAGTATGTGATCCACATCCAAATGTTGTCCGTTATCTGACCGGGTTTCTCATTTCTCTCATCAAAACAGCCACCAGTATTCTACTTCCTTCCGAACTCTTTTTCTGTTTTCCAGGCTCATATCTGATTTCCGTCATATAACTACCACAAAGGCAAGGCGCTACATTTACCACCGCTGTTTTCTTTATCCAAGCTGACATCTCATTTTTGTCATCGAAATAACCACAATGCACTTCTTCCACTCCTACTTTTTCATGTCATCCCACCTGATCTTATGTCTGTCATTGAAATGACCACAATACGCTGTTCAGACTGAACTCCTTCCAGTGTTTAGCCTGGGTTCTCGTTTATATCATCGAAGCAACTGCACACATCTTTTTCTCCAACACATGACTGTCATACGACGGCTCTGTCTTTCAGATACGGAAGAACGTCACGTAATAGCTCTGTTTCTCTTTACATGATAATATCACATAATAGTTCTCTTTCTCTGACTCATGTCAATGTCCTATAACAGGT
>JADBJO010017220.1:0-7500 GCA_016801955.1 Conus betulinus | reverse complement strand
GCGTGATGGACTGCAGAAAAAAGGAGTTCAGGTGGCAGGAGACCTGACGACCAAACAGCAGAAAACGGTTCAAGAGTACAGAGACAGAGGCATTCGTGCCTATTCAAGGGGAACAGCTTGTGGTTGCAGGCCCCCTTCGATACCATCCCTTGAACCGTGGCACTTTTTGCCGAAGTACTTCGGCGGGGGTTTTTGACAACACCACAGGACGTACCGAGCTGCACACTGATCAGCAGCAACGTCATTCAAGAGCATCCCAGGGATACCAGTACAACAGACCATACCCCCCCCCCCCCGACTACACGGAATACCCCAGTCATCACTGGGATAGTGGAGGCATCAACAACTGGTACCAGGGTACTGGCCCTGGCGGAGGGATCGAGAGTGAAGTGGGCAGGGGGGACTATGGGAATGGTCCCTACTACTACTATCAATATCACTCCACGGGGCAGGACTATAAAAATCATCCCCAGTTTGACAGCCACCCTCTAAACCACGCGAACCTCATTCCTGTGCCTACTGTTGCTGAGGAAGTCAGCCAACCTGTAGCAGTGAGAGCTTGTGATTCATCGCCATCACCTTCAGGATTCCCTTCTGTTCCCCCTGACTGTGGCACGAGTGTTTCTCGGTCAGGGCCAGGGTGGGATACCATACATCACACAGTCACTGCAGAGGCCGCCACCTCGGAGAAACAGATCACAGACACACTATGCAGCGGTGATCTGAGGGAGCCTGCTGGTGCTACCTGTCCAGGAAGCTCTATTGATTTCGAAGTTGCTGAGAAAACCACATCTGAAAAACCGTACAGTGATGCTGAACAGACCTCTGATCGTGATGAAAACAACAGCACTCCGTCGCACCGGCAGATACAGCTGCTCCTGCACGATTCACCCCGGGGTACATGAGGCATCCTGCAGCAGAAGCTGGTATACGTGTGTCACCTGCGTTTGGCGCTAGTGACGAAAACACTGATCGTGAAAACTCTAGCGCCACATCTCCTAAGGAGCACATTTCCAGTGCATCCGCGCGGAAGACTGCCCTACCCAGCCTGAGCAATTGACTGTTTTTGCTACCCATTCCATTGACGAGATCCGGACTTCGCCAGTCCCAGTGAGTCAAGACAGAACTCGAAGTCATACCCGTACGGCTAGTGTTCAGAGACGTCTTAGAAGTGCGTCAACGTCACATACCCACGATAGAAGGCAGCTGACATTGGCTGAGAGTGTGTCACAGCAAAGAATAGCAAAAACACTTCCAAATCAACAAAATATAATAAATAGGGACGCGGCCCGGCCCATATCAGTTCTACGATAAACGCGATCTATCTACTTCTGGTTTACATTTCATGTCATATAATATTGAAGGACTGGCATGTCTACAGGATCCAGAAATGCGTATGTACTTTTTTTTCGGGTTTTGATTTTTGTCTTATGGTTGAGACTTTTGCAACAACATTTCCATCTGCGCCCTATTTATTCCCCAACTATGATGTGTTTGTCTCCCCTGCTGTTAGTTTGTCAGATGCTGTAACTGCACGATTATCTGGTGGTCTTATTCTTATGGTTAGAAAAGAACTTATGAAATATGTGGAAAGAATACCCCTCGAATATGACAATATAATAGCATTAAGCCTTGATAAGGAACTAATGAAAACAGAGGCCCATGTTGTCTTAATGGGCATTTATTTACCCCAAGTTCGTCCAGCTACTACAAAGAAACAGATGTTTATAATGGTGTCGCTATGCTGGGAGCAATGTATTTTGGAAGTGATTGAGAGTGTGGGTGATGTTTCGTTCATTCTATTTGGTGACTTTAATGCACGTACTGGCTGTTCCAACACCATTGAATATGATGTCGTTGACGATCTCATCGAAAGCGTCGGTCATCAGGACCATACCAGTGAACGTGGCAGACGATTATCTAAAGATCGTGTGTTGAATGATTTTTTTGGAAATATTTGTTGAATGTATGTGATGAATTTGGTTTTCTTATAATGAATGGGGCTTTTGAAGATGATAAATCCTCGAACTTCACGTACATCTCCAACACTGGCTGTAGCGTTGTAGATTACTTTATTGTTTCAAAAAAAATCTACTACGGTTTCCTCTGAAAATGATTATACAGCAGCAAAAAAATAGAACACAAACATATGCCAATAGAGCTTTTCTTTTCATTCAAATGTCTCTGACTCCATGCTAAAAGTACAAACTGTTAGATTCGAAAAAAATATCAATGGAAGAAAGAACATCTAGATGAGTTTCTTTCCAATATTGGAACAGACCTAACAAAACAAATGTTTAGAGAAGCCGAAAACTTAATTGATATTGACGTAAACGAGTCACTTGGTAAAATTTAACGAAGCTCTTTTTAAATGCAGGTGCAAGTATGAAGACAGTCATCAACACTGGGGCAACCTCAAAATCAAAAAATGGTTTGACAAAGATTGTAGAGACTGTAGAAAAAGACGTACGTCAAAAGTTTGAGGAAATTTAATAACACTGACGATCCAGATGACAACCAGTCATACCTGGACAACCGCAGAGAGTACAAAGAACTCCTGAGGCAAAAAAAGGCAAAGCATGATCGCGAACTTCTTAGCTCGTTACAGGAAACTATCAAAAATCCGACAGCATTCTGGACAAAATAAAGAAATATCTTGGCATAAAATCCGTAGCTAACGCAATAAGCAAGCAACAATGGTTTGAACATTTTCAGAAGATATTTAATGATCATGAACACTCAATCACATGTGATAATGAAACAGTTGAGACAACTCGTGATAAGGATATCGATATAGAACCTTTAGAAAAGACATTTTCTGAGCATGAAGTTTACACTGCGATTCGAGCGTTAAAGAATAATAAATCTGCAGGTCCAGATGGTATTATCAGTGAATTCTTTAAACACTCTGCTGTGAGTGTTGTTTCTTATCTTACAAAATTTTTCAATAGGTTATTTTCCACGGGATTATATCCCGACTGTTGGACAGAAGCATATAATAATTCAACCTTTTGTATAAAAAGGGGTGATAAAGAAAATCCTGACAATTATCGAGGAATAATATCATTATTAAACATTTCCAGCAAAATATACAGTCATGTCCTTAATAATCGCTTAAACAAATGGTTTAGAATCAAATCATCTGATTGGAGAGAACCAAGCAGGTTTCCGTAAAAAAATACAGCACAATCGATCATATATTTACGCTATTTTCACTTATAGAAAAACAACTCGTATACCATAAAAAAGATGTATGTTGCTTTTATCGACTTTCGCAAGGCGTTCGATTCTGTAGATAGAACCAAACTGTGGACTGTGCTGCAAAAAGAATGGGATTAAGGGTATCAGTAGAATGTTTAAAGCGATCACCAGCATGTATGAAGTTGTGAAAGCTAGTCAGAGCTGGGGGTGACCTAACAGACTCTTTTGTGTGTCCAAGGGGAGTGAAGCAAGGTGAAACTTGCAGTCCTGTATTGTTTTTTGATGTTTATTGATGAATTAGCTAAAGAAATTTGTCTGCGTGGTAGACATGGCGTCCAACTGATTCCTGACGTACTTGAAATTTGTATAATGTTGTTTGCTGACGATGTTGTTCTTCTTTTGTCAGATACGGTGTGTGGTTTACAAAATCAGTTATATGTTCTGTATGAAATGTCGCACAAACTAGGCCTGACAGTTAATCTTGAAAATCAAATGTAGTTGTATTCAGAAATGGTGGATATCTAAGTTCCATCGAAACCGTGGATGTATGGGTACTCATTGCATTAGAGTTGTGAACGCTTATAAATATTTGGGCATAATTTTATCAACAAGACTTTCATTTTCTCATACTCTTACCGATATGTCAGATCGTGCTAAAGGAAAGGCATTGTGAGTATCTTCAGACTTTTGAGAACACTAGGGGGAAAATCTCATGCAATATTTTTCAAATTATTCGATGCTCAAATTCAGCCGATGTTGTCTTACGGGACTGGCTGAAATCTGGGGTCTAAATACAGATTTGAAAATTATAGAAAGAGTGCACCTGTTTGCAATAAAACGTTTCCTAAATGTCAGTATCAGAACCCCTAATGATCTTGTTTATGGTGAGACCGGAAGATACCCCCTGTTTGTTTAATATTTATATCAAGTCTGTTAAATATTGGTTAAAAATCTTGAAAATGGCAAATTATCGACTTCCCTCACAAAGCTTACAGGATGTCTGTTTTTATACATACATGAAAACAAAACAATAAGAAATCGTGGGCTTTCGTCAATGTGCTATTTGCTCTATAGATACGGCTTTAAACGATGCATGGGCTAAATCAGGGAGTTGGTGATGAAAGACTGTTTTTAAAACTGTTTTAAGAGAGGCTAATTGCTTGCTGCGTACAAGAGTGGGTTTTGAAAACATTAACACCAATGATAGATTTATACCTTGTATTCAAGTATTAAGTCCAGTTTCTGTATATCCCCGTTTCTTTACTACTGTTAAAAACTTCAAAGCCAGGAAAGCTCTGATACGGGTACGTTTAGGTGTTTTCCCAGCTTAAAGTACACAAACTGCGATTTGTGGCAAATTTGAAAGAATCAGATCTCATATGCCCAGTGTGTAATCAAGATACAGAATCCGAAATACATTTTATATTAATTTGTCCAGCTTACGATGAGCTTAGAGATCACTACATATCTAAAAAGTATTTCAACAATCCATCATTGTCCAAGTTAAGCATATTGCTTGCATCGGAAACAATCTGATCATTAACAGACTTGCTATTTATCTTATGAAAGCTTTTGATTTGCGTAGTTTCTCATAGATTGTTCGTTTGATGTTTTCTAGCCACATGATGCATATATGTATGTATGTATTTTGTTTTACGTGTATAATTTGATTTTTCGCATTTACTTGTATAGCGTGCATCTCACCCCCACCCCTTCTCCATTCCACCGCATTGAAGTTTAAGGGATTCATTCTTTCTTGGGCCATCTTCTTTGTTATGCTGCACCACAGTCTTATTTACCGAGAACTTCTGCAATACTGAAACCTCTCTCTACCTCTCTCCTCTCTCCTCTCACTCACTCTCTCCTCCCCTCTCTCTCATCTCTCCTCTTCCAGCTCTCCTCTCCTCTCACTCCTCGGCTCCCTCTCTTCTCCTCGTCATCCTCCCCTCTCTCTCCCTCAGACTCTCCCACTCATCCAAACACCCTCCACCTCTCTCTCCACCCCTCTTCCTCCCTCTCCGCCCTCTCCTCCTCTCTTTCCTTCCTCCTTCCCCTCTCTCCCTCCTCACATTCCCTCTCTCTCCCTCTCTCTCTCTCCCCATCCCAATCCACTCCTCCTCCTCCCTTCCTCTCCTCTCGTCCCCCCTCTCTCTCTCCCCTCCTCCTCTCTCCCCCTCCCCGCTTCTCCTTCCTCCCCCCTCTTCCTCTCTCCTCCTCTCTCTCTCTCCTCCTCTCCCTCTCCCCGCCCCCCACTCCCCGTCTCTCCCCCCCTCCACTCCTCTTCACGCCCTCCCCTCTCCCCCCCCTCCTCCCTCCCTCCTCCTCCCTCCTCTCCCACTCCCTCCCCCTCCCACTCTCCCCCCCCCTCCCCTCCCCCCTCCCTGCTCCTCCTCGCATCACGTCCCGCCCTCTCTCCCCTCTCACTTCTCCGCCCCTCCCTCCCCTCTCCCTCCCCATCTCCGCCCTCCCACCCACTCCGCCCTCCCTTCCGGGTCCCGTCCGTCCTCCTTCTTCCCTCTCCTTCCTCCCCCCCTTTGCTCCCTCCTCGTCCTCCCTCCTCTCTCTCTCTCTCTCTCCTCTCCTTTCCCAGACATATACCTTAAAACCTAGTTCGTGTAACTTTCATATATTCATGTCCTGCCGTCAAAAGCGAATTACGTTTATGCTTTGGTGTGTGTGTTGTTGTGTGGGTGTGTGTGCGGTGTGTGAGTGGTGTGTGTGCTGTAGCGGTGCGTGCGTGGTGTGGTGTGTGTTTCTCAGAATGTTTGGGAAGGGGGAATAAATTGACTTTTTCTCCTTCCATCTTGAGCAGTCGACTTGCACACTGACTTTAAGTCTTCGTTTTGCTTGTGTCCTTCTACAGTCGTTAAAACGAATAGACCATTGAAACAAACCCTCCTATACAAAAATTTTCTGCGTAAGTACACAAACCTTCGTGAATGCCCCGTACCGTCTGACTTTTCTTTCAAACCCCCCCCCCCCCCCCTCAAATAGGGGTCGTTGTTTCAAACGGTGGGGTTATGGACCCCCATCATGTATTTATACAACATTGTGTAATGAACAGAAACCTGAATTGTAACTCCAGTCCATTCCCTCAGTCTAATAATCGCATATTGTCTCCCCTGTGTGTCGGAGCAGGCGGGTGATCTGGAGGACAACCTGCGTTTGATCGCGCAGCACAACCTGGAGGCGGACCGTGGTGCCTGCACACTATACCAAGGCTGGGCATGAGGACCCTCTGGGTGACTGGTCAGTCAAGCAGACCCCAAGTAGACAGTTAGACAGACAGAACACACAGACAGACAGGTAGCAGGAATAGATATGTGGATAGATGGATGAGATTGCTTAACAGATAGGTATAAATGATGTAGATATTGTGGTATAGATAGACAACATAGATGGATAGATTGATCGGGTGGATGATAGATATGCAGACAGTGGAATAGGACAGACCAGAATAGGCAGATTACAGATGGAAAGATGTAAGGGTTAGAGCGGCTAGTAATGATAACGATAGATATATAGACATGCAGATCGATAGATAAGGTGGACAGGCACAGACAGAATCGACAGAATACATAGGTAACAGAGATAGACAGATAGATAATAGGATGGGAGGGTGGTGGGTAATGAAAAACACATCGTCAACCTATACTGGCTGTCATAAACAACTTAATACTTTTTTTTTTTTTCTTTTTGGAATGCTTAGTTCTGACGAGGTAGACTTCAAGTTTCCAATGTTGAATGATAGACACACACATAGATTAGATAGGGATAGATAGAGAGATGAGCAGTAGATCGATCGAGGTAGAATAGATAGATTGGATTACGTAGATAGATGATAGATAATGCTGTATTGATAGATTGCTTTGATAGATTATTGATAGATTAGTCGATAGATAATAGAGAGATTATGGATAGAGGTTGTACGGGGTATGGGTTGAATCAAAACACAGATATCAAAATCAGCACCGGCTGTTCATAAACCCGCTTAGAGTTTTCATTTATGGAAGTTCTAGGTTCCGATGGTGCAAGGACTTCAAACCTGTTGATAAAGGCTCATCTATACGTAATTACGTACAACTCGTCTGGGTTTGGCATGACCTAAGTTAAGTCTCCATGCAGCTTGAATGGAAACATAACCTACTCATTTGCCAGTTTATCATAATTGAATTTCCTAGCAACCTTGGCCTTGTTTTTCAGACCACAGCCAAGAATTCGTGACGGATGTTGAACGGGTACCAGATCCTCAACAGGACGCTGGCGCCACCTATCTTCCCCCAATGCACGTGGGTGATA
>JADBJO010017219.1:35000-38272 GCA_016801955.1 Conus betulinus | reverse complement strand
TTAACTCACTCAGTCCCATCCAAAATATTAAGAGAACCTACAAAGCTATGTTCTTTTTCATTTCTTTGTGTGGTGCAAGATATCTGAAACGACCCTTCAGATTGTTTTTGCACCTAATTGGACAGCTGCATGTAATAAATTGATAATGTGAAGTCAAAGTGCACTACGCCTTAACGATTTATTGAATCCACGTTTTGTACTCTCTGATGCCATGAATACTTATTGTCGTCTCTCTCTCTCTCTCTCTCTCTCTCTCTCTCTCCTCTCTCTCTCCTCTGCGTCTGACTGTCTGTCTCTGTCTCTGTCTCTCTCTGTCTGTCTGACTGTCCTCTGTCTGTCTCCCAGTTCTTAAGAACAGGGAGTACTTTAAAATGGGAACGAAGAAGTGCTGTCTGTGTGTCTGTCCGTCCGTCCGTGGTCAAAATGTGTTCCACTCGCTCCAGACAAAACTACTGGGCCCATCTTAGTTTTACCGATACAGCCGTTATTAAATGGCTATAACGGCCTGTAATGCTTTTTTCTACTTTATGGAATATCTCAGAAAGTACTTGGCCGATCTTTTTGTGAAAATTAATAGGTATGTTCATTATGGGTCTCGGATGATGACCGATGTTTCAGTTTACTCCGTTATAGTCGTTACTAAACGGCTGTAACAGCCTGTAACGGTTTTTCTTCTTTATAGAATATCTCAGAAAGTACTTAGCCGATCTTTGTGAACATTAGCAGGTATGTTCATTATGGGTCACGAATAATGCCCGATGTTTTAGTTTACCGTTATATCCGTTACTAACGGCTGTAACGGCCTGTAATGGTTTTTTTTCTTCATGGAATATCTCTGAAAGTACCTGGCCGATCTTTGTGAAAAATCAGCAGGTACGTTCATTATGGGTCACGGATGATGCCCCAATGTTTTAGTTTACCGTTTATAACCATTACTAATGGCTGTAAACGGCCTGTAACTTTTTTTCTTTATGGAATATCTCAGAAAGTACTTGGCTGATCTTTTGTGAACTTTAGCAGTTCACCATGGGTTTCCGGATGATGCCCGATGTTTTAGCTTACCGTTTTATACCGTTAATAACGGCTGTAACGGCCGGTAACGGTTTTTTCTTTTTTAATGGATTATCTCAGAAAGTGCGTGGCCCGATATTTCTGAAAATTTGTAGGTATGTTCATTGTGGGTCAAGGATGATGCCCGATGTTTAAGTTTACCGTTATAGCCATTACTAACGGCCCATAATGGTTTTCTTATTTATGGAAAATCTCAGGAAGGACTTGGACCGGTCTTTCTGAAAATTTTGTAAGTATGTTAATTATAGGTCACAGACGATGGCGGATGTTTACCAGAATAGCCATTACTAACGGTTACACCAGCCCAAGACGGTTTTTCCTCTTTATGGAACATCTCACGCGTATTCAGGATAAACTGGGAGTACATTTATATGCTTTGCATCTTGTTTTCTTTCTTTTCTGTCTTTCCTTCCCTCATTCCTCCACCCCCCCCCCCCCCAGCCCCCTCGTCTGTCTCTCACTCTTTTTATTCTTTCTTCGCGTTCTCTCTCCTCTAGCTGTCTGGTGGAATTCCTGGCTGACAGGCAAGGGCGGCAGTTGCGGCTGCCAGTTGTCTGCCCTGAATACCTGGCATTCCTCCTGAGGTCTGCACGTGACACTCGCCACAGTACAGGAGAGGAGAGAGGGAGAGGCCCGCTGCTCTGTCTGCTACAGCGATAGCAGTTTGACTGCCTCGTCTATAGTGACAGTCGACAGTACACTGCCTCGTCTATAGTGACAGGTGACAGTACACTTTCTTGTCTACAGCCATAGCTGACAATTCACTACTTTGTCTACAATCCCACTTAACCTCTCACTGTGTTATCTAAGGTCGAAATTGTAATTTTATTGTGTCGTCTAAAGTCAAAGCTGACAGTGCGCTGTGCTGTCTAAAGAATAACGGTCGGGTTTTACATTTATGCAGTGATTTATTCCATAGCAGTTATTGTAACCGTGTTGTTGAGAGACATCAGTTTCTTTTGGTGAGAGTTTCGTAGTTTAAAATGCGTTTGCAGAAGTTCTTGCCAAGATCTGACAAATACGAGGTGTTAGCATTTTTGACATACAGTTCTTATCCAATGCAGCCTTATTACTAGTTTATTCCAACGCCTCTTGGGGGTCGTAGCTCCAGCAATCGTCTGTTGTAAGCAGACTCCCTTCTCACTGCAGATGAAATTTCCTGGCATCTAAAATGTTGATCACCTTGACCCCTTCTTAGCAAATATCCACTTCATTATTTTCCGTTTCTTTTCAAACGCTTTTTATACTCCCAGTTCTTATAGAACAAGGAGTACTTTAGAATGGGAACGAAGAAATGCTGTGTGTGTGTGTGTGTGTGTGTGTGTGTGTGTGTGTGTGTGTGTGTGTGTGTGTGTGTGTGTGTGTGTGTGTGTGTGTGTGTGTGTGTGTGTGTGTGTGTGTGCGTGCGTGTGTGTGTCAAAATGTGTTCCACTCGCTCCAGACAAAATTACTGGGCCGATATTTCTGAAAATTTGTGGGTATATTCATTATCGGCTGTAACGGCCTGTAACGGTTTATTCTTCTTTGTGGAGTATCTCAGAAAAATACTTGGCCGATCGTTGTGAAAATTTGTAGGTATGTTCATTATGGGTCACGAATAATGCCTGTGTTTTTTAGTTTAACCGTTATAGCCGTTACTAACGGCTGTAACGGCCTGCAACGGTTTTTTCTTCTCTATGGAATATCTCAGAAAGTACTTGGCCGATCTTTGTGAAAATTAGCAGGTATATTCATTATGGGTCACAGATGATGCCGATGTTTTAGTATACGTTATAGCCGTTAGTAACGGCTATAACGGCCTTTAATATTTTTCATCTTTATGGAACATCTCAGAAAACACTCTGTGGATCTTTGTGAAAATTTGTAGGTAGGTTTGTTCATTATGGGTCATGGATGATACCCGATGTTTTAGTTTACCGTTATAGCCGTTACTAACGGTTATAACGGCTCCTAACGGTTTTTTTTTTTTTTTTTATGGAATGTCTCAGAAAGTACTTGGCTAATCTTTCTGAAAATTTGTAGGTATGTTCATTATTTGTCATGGATGATGCCCGACGTTCTAGTTTACCGTTATAGCCGTCATTTACGGCTATGACGACCCATAACGGTTTTTCTCTTTTTTATGGAATATCTCAGAAAGTACGTGGCCCATCTTCCGAAAATTTGTAGGTATGTTGATTATGGGTCACGGATGATGCCGA
>JADBJO010017219.1:25000-30000 GCA_016801955.1 Conus betulinus | reverse complement strand
CTATGCATAATGTGGTTATCTAAGTGTATGTAAATGTCCATCCCTCTTAACATCCCTACAACATTCCTGCATATGATCTCAAAGTAAATGCTTAACTGGACTACAAATTAAAGAAAATACAACATTCAACATTGAACGCAAACTTTAAATCTGAAAAGACATTACACAAAGACTTGCCTGATTATGGTAGTAAATGAGCTTGAAGACAGAAAAGGTCAAACAGCAGATGTTAACTGCTTATTCTTCGTTATTCACAAATACATTTTGCTTCGTTTGTATGTCTAGTTTTTAAGGCATAAGGTTTTGATTTATAAAAATATTGAAATGAAATTTCTGTACTGGTACATATTTTTTCACTTTGTAAATGAAGAATGCTGTGCATATGTTCATTATAAAATTAAATCAGTGTTTTCATCAGCCATACCAAGCAACGTACTTTTGTAGTGCTTTCTGAACCGTAGTGTGTGTGTGTGTGTGTGTGTGTGTGTGTGTGTGTGTGTGTGTGATCCAATGTGTGTGAAGATAAGTCTCCCAGCCCACGTACTCTTTGAGCTCCCTTCCTGATTTGAAACAAAGGTATATATCCCCCCCCCCCCCCCCCTTCCCAGTAGTAAACGGCTGGTTGAAACCTGGTGGTGGATTCACTCACAACAAATACCAGTGAGATTCTTATTCTCGTACTCGCCAATATTTCTTATTCTAATCGTTACTGAAGAAACGGGAGGTAGCATAACGGAAACACGGTCAATATAAGCAACACCAGTCACCTGCCACCATTCGGAACTGTACATCACAATGAGCCAGTGGAAGTGAAACAGCACAATTGGTCAAAATCAGTAATCACGTCATCAAAGGATTACTACTGACCTTCCACCAACGATGTCCGTCAGGACGAAAATACGAACACATTTCCACTTCTAGACGTACACATTTTCATTTCCAGACGTACACATTTTCTGTTCCAGATGAACACATGTTCAGTTCCAGACAAACACATCTTCAGTCCTAGACCAACGCATTATCATTTGCAAACGAACACGTTTTCAGTTCCAGACGAACAGGTTTTCATTTCTTAGACGCACACATTTTCAGTTTGTGGATGAACACATTTTCAGTACCAGACGAACACATTTTCTGTTGCAGACCAACACATTTTCAGTTAAAGACATACATGTTTTCAGTTCCAGACGAACACATTTTCAGTTCCACTTAACATTTTCATCTCTTAGACGTACACATTTTCAGTTCTAGACGAGCACATCTTCAGGTATCGACGAACACACTGGTAGTTGCAATCGGCACAATTCCAAAGAATAATGAGCAAAAGGACAGGCAGAAGAAAACATGAATGCAATTCAGCAAGCAGGAGTGGTCAGCAAGGCTGGCTGCTGAACAGATGCAAAATAGAAATTAGCATCTGGAAAGAATAGTCTGGGTCACGAAAAAAGCACGGGCGCACGTGTTTAGCAAGAACACACACACACACACACACACACACACACACACACACACACACACACACACACACACACACACACAAAGAGCGGCCACTGTCCTGAACTCTTTTCTGCCAAATCTGCTGAATTTAGTTGATTGGCAAAGTCTGAGAATGGTTTTGTTGTTATTGTTGGCTGTCGTCGTCGTCGTCGTCGTCGTTGTTGTGTTGTTGCTGCTGCTGTTGTTCCTGCACTTTTTCTGTGTTAAACAACCTCAGGGCGGATTTTGAGATCTCTCGATTTTCTTTTCAATTGTAGATTCGACAATGTCTTTGCAGTTTACCTATCGGTAAACAAGTTTATTATAGATGGTTTTTTGCGCCGGCGGTGTTATTTTGTAAATATTTTGATAACAGGAGTCTGACAGCGACAAGCCTGGTATCCACCATGTGAGTGACAGATTATCATCTTATCTCACACTGTCAAAGTTTTGCTGACCCCGCCGTTACCCACGTCTCAATCCCCTGTATGACACGCACTCGCCAAGTACTCCTTGATTTCTGTCTCATGCCAAAATCAATAGCCAGAGTATATTACGGCTGCAATTGAACTCACCAATAGTTAGTCTCGAGGAAAAGCGTACAAGCGGAACTTGAAGTGAGGAGATGAGGAGAAAGGAGAAAGGGCCGGGGGGGGGGGGGGGGGGGGGGGGGGGGGATTATTGACCTACGAAAAAAGGAAGGAGGAATCAAGTATTAAGGGACTTTGCGCTAAATCGAAAAAAAAGTTAACAGAAACGAATGATTCATTTATTTTATAATAAAAGCACAGTTTGTTTAAGTAAAATGGACCATGCTCGCGCATGTGCGTGTGTGTTAAGTCAGGTCAAGTCAAGTCAAAATTTTTCCAGCTTTTTTTTTTTTACATCCTGCCCTCATAAACAAGAAAGAAACTAATTCAACATATAACACAAGCACAAAAAACATTTTTAAAAGCACACAATTTCTATCATGCAAATACATACCTCTCATATGAAATCTGATACAATAATGAAACTATTGCTGGAACTTCAAGTCCAAGCTCAAAGAGAGAGAGAGAGAGAGAGAGAGAGAGAGAGAGAGAGAGAGAGAGAGAGAGAGAGAGAGAGAATAAGGGGATTGTATTAATGGAAATAACTTAATTGATGCGCAGAGTTTCGATCAAATGGATTTTTAACGCTTTTTTAAAATGTATGTTTTGAGCGACATGATTTTATGGAGGAAGGCAAATTATTCCATGCAGCCCCTCCAGAGTACAGAAAACTTGATTTATAAAGATTACATCGAGGTCTGGGAAGAGACAGTTTATGTCTACGTCTGTAACTATTGAAGACAAAGCTTTCAAAGATTACCTTCGGGGCTAATCCATTCGTTACATTGTACATGCACAAGCATTTGTTGAAGTAGAGTCGGTCTTTAAATGGAAGAATATCTAAAGTTTTGTAATCACTCTTTGTCAAGGTATTGGATTTCAACTGAATTAATTTAATGGCCCTTTTATGCACACGACTTATTAGTTTCAGATTAGTTTCACTGGCATCATCCCATAACGTGGATGCAAAATTGATAAGAAAGAATGTGTGCATGAAACGAATATCTCTCTGGAGTGAAGATTTAGATTTTTTTTATCTTCGAAAGTTAATATATTCTCTTAGAAATACGTTTTCCAAGATCCGCAATGTGGTAAGTCCAAGATAAATCGTGGTCGATGATAACACCTAAAACTTTATGCAATGTAACCTCCACAATCTTTTGCCCTTGGGCATGTAAGGGCGCAAATGAGGATGCTATTTTCTGTCGTTTCTGGCGTGTTGTGACATACATGCATTTGGTTTTACTAGCATTGAGGGACATATATTCATTTCTGTCTATGTAATTAGCTTGTTGATATTTTCATGCAGGCTATTTTCCAGTGCAGTAGGATTACTGCTGTGAGATTGTAATGAGATATCATCAGCAAACAACAAACATTCGATAAACAATGGCAAATCATTTATATAAATAGAAAAGAGTAGGGGTCCCAATACTGATCCCTGAGGGACACCAAATTGTACAGGGAGTAACTTTGACCTTTTGGAGTTGATTTCAACAAGCTGTTGACGATCAGTGAGAAACGAGGTAAAGAATTTTAAGGCTGTATTCGATACTTTGTAACGCATAAGCTTTTTTCATTATTAGAAGGGAGTGGTTTATAACGTCAAATGCTTTTGCAAAATCTACAAAAAGAATTCCAGTAAGGTCATTGTTGTTGATATTCGTAAGACATCTATCGATAAATTGTACAAGAGCAGTGTGACAAGAGTGATTTTCTCGAAAACTTGATTGGTTTTCATGAATCTGATCGTAATATTTAAGATGAGAATATAGGTGTGTTTGAACATGTTTTTCGAGTGGTTTAGACAACAGGGATAATAGTGAGATAGGTCTATAGTTTGAGATATTGGTGGGATCACTTTGGTTATATAAAGGCATAACGTTTGCTTGTTTAAATCTTAAGGGAAAGTGGCTTTTTGTCCCTGACTGTTTTAAGTGTGTTAAATAATCAAATACATCATGTAATGACAATGGTGGTATATCAAAACACGAAGAAATGTTTTTACATTGACAGTATTTTCTAACACACATAGATCATTGAACTTTGTTTTATCATTTACAATAACATCCTTAGTTATATTTGCAAAATGAAAGTTGAAGTCTTCTGGTGATATTTCTTTTATTGGATTTTGCACTCTTAAATCATTATTAGTCAAGAGATTGATGGCTTTCCAAATTAAGTTTGAATTTTGAGAAGACGAAACTAAATTTTAAAAATATTGTTTCTTTTGCTTTTCTCTCTTCATGGAATTTGCTTTATTCCTTTCTTTTCTACGACACTTTATCCTTTGAATTTGAGGATATGATCTCTTTTGTATCTTTCATTGTCTGTCTCCTTTGTTAACCATGGGGGTTTAATGACATGGTTCACTTTTTTTTTTTGGAAGAGTCATCCAGAGATCATCAGCAAGAGTGGCATGAGACCAGACATAGTAGTCCACTCTCAGTCAATCAAGCAGCTGATCATGATCGAGCTCACGGTGCCATATGAGAACAGAATGGAGGCAGCTCAAATGTACAAGACTGAAAAGTATGCTGGTCTGGCAAACAGCCCGAGGAGAGAAGGCTATCAGGTCAAAGTCCTCACTGCAGAAACTGGAGCTTGGGGGTTTGTAGGAACGTCTGCATACAGCCTCATGAAACAGCTCCCAGTTGCAGGGAGGGAAAAAAAAACCAGAGCCCTGAAAGCAATGGCAGAAGCAGCAGAGAGGTGTTCAAGCTGGATCTGGTCAAAGAGGAACAAAAGTGAACTTCATAAGGCTTAAATTTCCTACAAATATCAGGTGCCCCAGTGGCTCAGTGGTTAGAGTACGAGTCATTAAGTGAAAAATGGGCATGTCCAGAGGGTCATGGGTTCGAATCCTAGCCATGGCTCGTCCCAAGATGGGAAAAAAGGGGCACCAGAGGGACATCCGGAGTCATGAACCGGGTG
>JADBJO010017219.1:0-20000 GCA_016801955.1 Conus betulinus | reverse complement strand
CGACTCTGATTCGCACCAGGACGTTGGCTGTCATCATCGTTGTCTGTGTATGTTATCGTCCTAGGCCTCCGTTTTTTAGTGGTATCCAGATACTATATTTCATGCTTTTATGACCCTGGAATCCGTACAATGGCAATGTTATACCGTCACAGTCCCTTTTACTCAAGCAACAAGACCTTATAGACTATGTGGACAACATTGTCTTTGGAGTCGGGTTACAGAGTGGAATGCTGATTGTGGTGGTAATGGCAACAGTCATGACTGTATCAAAACTTCGCCAGGTGGTAGCATGGCGTACAGAAACAGCATCTTCAATGTCTGCCAGAGAAGTGGGGCTGACTAAAATGCTGATTGGTACTTCAGTCCTGCTCATCGTGTGCGTGTCTCCTTCTGGTCTGCTGCGTATCGCCTGTCTCTTTGTGCCAGAAATGAACACTGGTGGACAGAACGAGAATTTTTATGCGGCAGGTATACGGATAGGGCAAATGTTTTGTTACGTCAATTCCAGCTTTAATGTCTTTATCTATTACGTAATGGGATCTCGGTATCGAGATACTTTCTGGTCGCTGTTTAAGAAGAAAGCAAAGCAAAAGAAACACGATAAGTAGAATGATTACGAGGGTAACATTTGTTAACCGCCATTACATCTGCGGGCAAGAATGTGACTTCACATATAAAACTGCAAGCAAAGCAAACGTTGAAGAGCAGTTTATGTATGGAACGTTCGTTCGTTCAAGCCATCAGCTCCCACTGGAGCAAGGCCATCAACAACAATCCGCCTGCACACCCCTGTCCTGGGCTGCCCTTTCCAATTCTCTCCAGGTGTATCCCGCTCTCTTCCTCTCTGCATTCAAGGTCTTTCCTCCATGAATTCCTAGGTCTTCCCCTTCTCCTCTGTCCCTGTGGGTTCCAGCGCAGAGCATGTCGCGTAATGTCGTCGATGGGCTTCCTCAGTGTGTGGCCTATCCTACACCATTTCTTCTTTTTCATCTCTTTCTCCTCGGGGAGTTGAAATGTCCTCTCTCACAGTTCCACATTCCTGATGGTGTCTGGCCAGTGGATCTGAAGTATCTGTCGGAGGAAGCCGTTTATGAATGTCTGTACTTTCTCGTAGATGGTCTTTGTTGTTCTCCACGTCTCGGTACCATACATGTGTACTGACTTGACATTAGAGTTGAAAAGTCGTAGCTTGGTTAGTCTGCTGACAAGCCTGGGGGTCCAGGTGTTTCTTTAATTGGCGAAAAGCTATCCTGGCCTTGCCAGAACATATGTACATGTAACACTTGACAGTTTAGCTTTTGGTTGGGTCTCTCTCTCTCTTACTCTGTGTGTGCGTGTGTGTGTGTGTGTGTGTGTGTGTGTGTGTGTGTGTGTGTGTGTGTGTGTGTGTGAAGTCAAGTCAAGTCAAGTCAAGTCAAAATTTTTATTTTCAGATGGAACATTGAATAAGCTGAGAAACTGCTTTTTTTACATCAAGCCATCATAACAAAACAAAGAAACTTGAATTATAAAATAATGAAAAAGAAGAAAATACAAAGAGAGTGAAAATCAGCGGAAAAGGGCGAGGGAGGTGGTGGGGGTGAATCTAAGATGGATGAGGAGGGGAGAGGAAATAGGAGGAGGGAGGTGGTATGATGGAGGCGTGGGTTGATGACCACGAATTTATCCATTACATTTGGATACACTTGTCTGGGTTTGTTTTCAGCTCAAGGGTAGATTGCAGGTACTGTGTATTTCTCTTATGCTGAAGGTGTGGTAAGTGCTGATACAAAAATAAAACTATGACTTCAGCTGACAAACATAAGGTTACGAACATACAACGCATACGTTTTTGAGTGTAAGAGTGTATATGTTTAAATGGGTGCATCCATGTGAGTACATGTATGGTGTGAATTCTCTCTCTCTCTCTCTCTATCTCTCTCTATCCTCTACCGCATCCTCTCGTGGCTAACGCCACACACACACACACCACCCACACACAAAAACACACACACACACACCACGTACGCACATTTTTTTTCTCTCTCTCTCTACCTTAACACACACAACCTCCAACACACACACACACAACACACCCCAACACACACACACACACAATTTAACAAATGGATATTAACCCAAGGACACTTGCCTCGATTCTTTCTTGGAGGACGGGAAATTTGAAACTTGAAGTAACGTCACCTGTTTTTAGGCGTCTAATTACACCAATGAACTAAACTGGAAAAATACATATAGACTCGTATAGTTACATAAAGGGTGTAAAATGTGAATTTTCTAAAACAATTGGTCAGTTCACTTTCACCTGGGGGATGATCCCAAAGTTGGTGGCATTGGAGCAACAGTCTTGTACGATCAAGACGAATTACCAGAGGAGGTATTCTTTTCAGCTCCGCAGATAGCATTTAAAGAGAACTGCAAAGACTATTGGACAGTAAAGCTGAAGTTTGCCCCTGGGTGTACTGGCACACAAAGCCTCTGAAGTTCTAACTAGCAGGCCTTTTGCACCGTGATGGGGTAACAGGAATCAATAAGTTCTGGAAAATATGTAGGGAGACGCTTGCCAGTGACGACCTTGAAGAGTTAAATTACACGAGCAGACATGATTTGCGAAAAATGCACAGGAAAAATTCCAAATTTAGAGACTGTCGTCATATGTTTCGGACCGTTTTTAATTCTCAAGATTAACCCACACGACTGGGCCTAGCGCCTTCGCTGTTGATTGGTTCCGCCCCAGGTACCCCGTGGGAACTACGGAAGTAAAAGTGACCATTTCTTTCTTCTGATCTAAATACTAAGCGATGTCGCCGCATGTGTCAGCCCAGCATCTGTCCACATGACCTGGAAGAACAAGTTTATCCACTATTTGAAAGTACCAGACGGTCAGTTCGTGATGATGGTAGGTGCGGGATTCTGGCTTGTAATTTCCAGATACAAAGCTGAATAACATCATATTATTAGGTAAGGGTCATTCAGATTTTACAGCTGAACTTGTTTGTCGCGTTTGCCTGATGGCATTAAATTATTCTATATCTTCCCGTGCCAGTCTCATATTTCATATCCTGTTTGTGTTGCTCACAGTCAAGTATTAAAAAGTTTGCATTGTTTTGAACAATACACAAGATGAGAGGAAGTATGATTTGAGATTAAAGTAATGCTTGCACTGTCTTTACATGGAAAAAAAGTATAATGTTGTTTTTCGTGGGTCCCATCGAACCACCTCCTCATTTCTTAACGATAAGAGACTAGAGCCAGCACTACAAAGGGGGAGAAAAGAAATATATAGGTAGTATTAAGTCGTTGACTGTCTGGTCACACAAGGGGAAAGTTCAGTCATATCATCGACAACTCACGAGATTCTGGAGTCAATGCCGTTCTCACAAAACCTCGTCTCATGAAACTCTGCACTCATAACTAGTGCGATTAGCAAGCACCGGTTTCAAGCTGGCTTTACGACTTTATGTATTCCATACGAACAGTATTGCAAGACCGGTTAAGTGTTATGTCGAGGGGACTCTTTCATTCACATGTGATATTTTTGATGTGAACTATCGAAACCCTTTTTTGAATGGCTGTTATAACAAGTGCTGCACACTGGGCATGTTAATGTTTTGGACTTTTAGACTTTCGCTTGCCACGTTACTTCTCTTGTTAATCAATAAACGAGGACCTACCTTCCTGAGGTAAAGTCCATAAAGACACAATTATATCCCAATAAATCGTAAGTTACATTAATGTAGTTATTTTTCTATTATTTTTCTCATCATGTTATGCTCCTCTATATTCATCTGTCCTTTATTTTTGTTCTATGTAACAAATCGTCACTCTTCTCTTATTTAGATGAATAGTTAAAAATGCTGGTAACACACCTATGTTATTTACGACATCTGCAATCACCTATATGTGTGACACGAGACGTAAAACCGGAATTCCTTCCTACACACACACACACACACACTACTTTATGGTTCAGCATTATATTGTTTGGTCCAATCGAGGGGAAACGGCACTCTCTTAGGCAGATCCAAGTAAAGGTTGTTCTGCACAATTCTTAGCAACCTGACAAATGATGGAGTTATGAAACAAGCAGAGACTGACCCACTCAGACTGTTCCGTATTTTATGATCTCCCTGAGCATCCTTGAATGGATCCTCGAGCATCGGCCTCAAAGATTGTCCATACATTTTATACGTTTGCATAATGCTTTTGCGTGTTCAGCAACTCTTTCCTCTTTCCACACTTTCGTTTGCTTCCAATTTTAATCCAATCACTGGCTGGCCTTCTGGGGGTGCTGTTGGATTCTGACTTTGAAACCTTAGGTGCTTTAGCAACACCACACAGGACTCTATGGGCTGTGGGTGTCGTCTCTATTTGACACCAGAAGAAGCCCCGGCCTACATCAAGCGGTGTCTTCTTGTAAGTCCGATCCAGCGGATTGAAAGGCCTAGGAGCGCAGACAATACAAAATCGTAGGAGCAGACCATACCGGCCTAGGAGCAGACCATCACAAATAGGATAGGGAGCAGGACATCACAAATAGATCTGCCTTCGAGGGGGATTAAGACGGGTCCATCAGGCAGCTAAGTGAGGAGTTGTCTCATATTGTAATATATTACCCCATTTTATTCATCTTTCTTTCTAAGTTCAAATTCTTATGCCCAAGTCATTACTATAATCGAGTTGAACGAATGGTTTAGCCTAATACACTTGTTTTCCCCACTACTTCATTGTTCGGCATGGGCCTGTGTAGGGCACAACCACACAACCACACACCACCAACCCACGCGTGCGGTGTACTAACGTCACTACCCCCAACAACAACACAATGATAACACATGGCCACAGCCAATGTTAGGTAGGATATCCAACGATTATGACCCAGCACGTTGGGATACATGCGTAGGTCAGGACGTCAGACTAGTCGCAGCCAAGAGACCACTCTTGTCTCAGATTCCCCTCATATCTCCGAACGTAAGATCGTTTGTCCAAACAAATTTAAAATAATGTGCAAATCGCTGGTCTCGAAAATTGGCGGATGTTGGGGACAAGACCGTATATGCGACATACACCTCCGGAATGAAACTGTGAAACGGATCATTGTGGGCACAACATTTCTTGAACCCACATGTCAAGGTAATTGTCACCAGTGGACGTGTTCTCACAAGACATGCCAACTGCGACAAAAACAGGACCATTGGCACACAGGGACTGACACAACACACATAAAGCCTAATTAGAAAACAGGATTATCAATCTACTTTTGCACCACCATGTATAAGTACCCTCGCGTCATCCAAACATTCCGAACACAAACCTCAGACTTTTTCGTTTATTGTGGGTTAGATATCTAAAATGGCCATCTTCACTTCTTTTCTTTTTGCACAGATTTGGACAGGACTATGAGAGGTTCTACGCTGCTCGGCACCTTGTTGACTGAACGAAATACACAGGAACAGAGACAGCGTTTTGACTGGCACGTGCTTTATGTGACAATGTGAAGGTCCCAATGCCACGGCGCCTTTACGATTATTGACCTCAACAGCTTGGTGCACTCTTCTGCGTGAGTACCTTACCTGACGTGGTGACTCTTCATGTGCTTGTATGTGGTTGCAGTCTGTCTGTCTCTGTCTCAGTCACTTAGTAGGTCATCTGATCTGATGTTGTGTTGGCGTGGGTTTGAATGGTCGGGCAAACGGGTTTGATCCTATCAGGGGCCCCAAAGACTCCTTCACTACTTGAAAACGCACCACACATTCTCCTGTCAGAACGCGCAAAATGGTATAAGCTATCCAGCTGCCAACGTGTGGGCAAGATCTATATAGGTGAAACATCCCGAAACGGGAGGACACGAATATCTGAACACCTGGCTGCCACCATCAGAATCAAACCCGTTGCCCCTACACTTTTCAACCACTCCCAACAAACATCAAGTCATGGTGAAAGATTGGCACCGGCCAATCACAGAGTGCCACAATCCCCCCCCCACCTTGAGACGCATTAACACCCTGAGGGACCATCTCACTGGAGAGTAGGGCCGCTGAGTGATGGTCGACGCCAGTAGACAGCAAGAGTGTGTGTGGTGTGGCATTGACAGTTTTAGATGAGTTCCAATTATCTCTTTGTGTTAAATTAAAAGTGCGTAGCCAGTTCGTTTCCTTTTCAATGCATGATACAGTGGTGTAAATATCGTTTTGAGAGTTTTCAATACGTCTTTTACAACTACACTTTAAAGTTTTTGCTTCTGTAATTTTCATCCAATTTCAACTGTGTTTCCTCCCAATGCAAAGGTCTAAAGCTGTGGTGATAGTTGTTCATCTTTTTGACCCAAGGCCTATAGGGTACCACTGCCTGGCCTTTGTTTCATCCTGGGGCTGTTGTGACTGTGACTGTGAACACTGCTCAAACATTTGCTGTTCGCCTTGCCATGTGCAGGCAGGCCTCTGTGAACTGTATTTACTTTTTTTTCCCAACACTTTTTTTTCAATACTTCACCTCAAGTGGCGTTTGAAACTGACAAACAAACAACAACAAAAAACCACCAAGATAACAACCACCTAGCCTTGTCTGTGTTTATATACAATAAATTCTACTCCCCCATCAGACACCCTACTGTGCATTGTGTATTTCCTGCTCATCAATTCAAGTGGTTGAAACCTCCCATACAAGATTCAACCAGCCAAATTTCTTGTCTAACCCTCACCCTACTCACAACTATCCTACATAATGGATCTGTCCTTCATCAAGCAAACTGGACCAGCGAGTGCTGAATGACAAGCAAGAGCTACCTCAGCAGAGAGGTCTACCAGCGCATCCGTCATTTGGGCTATGTCTGAAGCCCCACTCTGCATGGTGCTGTTGATCTGGAACACCTCCAACTGCCTTGGCACAACCTGCCCCAGCCGCCACCTGTCTTAATGCACATGCGCACTCCACTACCTGGGCCTGCTGACACACCACCTCCCGACAACAGTCCAACCCTCTGCCCTGCACAGCAACTCCACTATCAGCTGGCCATGCTAGCTGTCTGGGGCCTGCGGGCTTCTCAGCAAGCTGATGAATCTGTCACCAACATGTTCCAGCCTCCTCACTCTCTGACCGACTCTGTCAGAGTGCCCTTGCATCTCAACTCCTGCCTGCTGATCCCCCCCCACCTCCACCACTTTAGGCTTCCTTCAAACCTACCGCCTTCCTCAGCTGTGCTTCTACAATCTCATCTCTGCAACTGACGTCATCAACCCTCTGCCATCCGAGTCTCCACCATCGTCCTCTCCTAACAGTCCTCTCTCCCCCCAGCCCCCACTGACTTCTGCCCCACTGCAATCCTTACTGCATCACGCCATCTTCGCCTGTGTCTCCTGTCTCAGCAGCGCTTACTTCACAACTGCCTCTGTATCCTCATACTCAGCAACTACCAAGTCCGACTTCGCCCACGCCATCACCGTCTTCTGCATCATCTCCGTGCAAGCCCCTGTGACACTCACTCCTGTGTATGGTCAATCATCACATGTGACTCTGTGTTCCGGACTCGCCTTCATTGCCTCAGTTTTCATCGCTTTTCTCGCAAGTCTCTCAGTTCTCAAAATCGTCATCGAAGATGTTTCAAAGGAACCCTCATCACCACGTTTCTTCTGTCGGTAACTCAACCTACACCACTTAAAAATGTGTTTGTTACTATGCTCAAATCTGTATGTAAAGATGGCAAAAGATGACGTAATAGCTGATTGCATCTGGATGAGCAAGTAGACTTGCGTTTTCTCAGCTGAAACACATGGCTAACTCAGTCGGTCATGAACCAGTCGAAAAGTGTCTCACCCCGAGTGGGCGCTACTCGCTTGGCCTCCTTCACCGCCCATCTCTAGACACAGTGGACGGTATTGCCATTCTCTTAAGGACTACCTCCATCCTCTCCTGTCTTTCTCACCAGTATCTTCCTTTCTCCCATCCGTTTGATACGTCAAAGTATCCTACCAATCCACCCAGGAAACCCATCACCTTTCCTCTGTGTATATCGATCTCCACCTAGCTCCACCAACAAGCTCAACCACATCCATGTTTCTGTCTGACTTTGATAAGTACCTCGACCACAACAGCCTCTTGGCAAGAGCGAAACCTCTCATCCTCGGCTGACATTAATGTCCACTCAGCAACCCGACTCCCTATGACACCAGACGCATCAGCCGCTCTATGTCCAGTCACAACATGACATGACACATTTCTGAACAAACCCCAACAAGCGATCACGCCAATCCAGCTTCTCGAAAACTGTTTAGTCTCTTCAAACTGGTATAACTTCTGCCCTGCCATCCGACCACTCACTGCAATTCTCTGTTTTCTCGACATCTCCCCTCTACTGTATTAGGCACACCCTAACTCGCCATAATCTCAAATTATCAAATCTCTACTTTTTCATCTGATGTTGCCCGTCTTCTTACGACCTGAAAAGGCCACACAAACCTCGCCCTGAACAACTTTAACACTATCTCGCACTCGTTCCTGGACACTCACGCCCCAGATGCATAGTCTTTACCCAACTGACCCCTGCCCTCCCTGGCTAACTCCAGAGATTGCCGTGCTAAGCCCGTGCCCATCGCAGAGCTCAGCGCGGGATGGCCGTAAATCAAAACTCACCATTCACAAGCAACTCTTTCCACACTGAAAGAACACGAATATCAACCCTTATCGCATCTGCCCAAAACCAGATACTTTAAAAAAAATTGTGACTCCCTTCCTCTAAAAAAACTCTTCACAACTATGAATCATCTTTTAGCACACAAAAAGTCACCTCTTCCAAACAACACACCCTACAAAGAACTCCCAACTGTATTCTCCAACTACTTCACCGCAAAATGCAAAACTGTCCGTGAAAAGCTTGACGTAACACACTTGTCAACCCTGCCCACCCCGACCCACCCTTCTCTGTTCACCCCTTAGCAGTTTCACCCCAGTCTCACAGGAAGAACTTCTCATTACAATCAGATCCATGTCTCTCAAAAACTTGAGAACTTGATCTTCTTCCAGCTTCTCGCTACTCAGACTGTCTCCTACTCTCCTTCCATTCATCACTGACACTATCAACACTTCCCTGGAAAACTGGAACTGTCTCTGATTCTGTTGAGTCTGCCCATTGTCCGCCCTCTCTCGCAAGAAAACCTTGATCCAAACGAGCTGAAAAACTACCAACCTATCTCTAACCTTCTTTCCTATCAAAACTCTTAGAAAAAGTCGTTCTCAATCAGCTGAACTCTCCTTCTCTGCCAAACTCAATCCTACGTCAGCCTATCCCCAGTTCCAGTACTGAAACAGCCCTGCTCCACATTCTCAAGTGACCTCCTTCCTTGCAACCGATTCTGGTATAAAGTCTCTCTTCTTTACTCTCCTTGACCTGTCGGCAGCCTTTGATACCATGGACCATGCTATTCTTTCCTCACCAGACTCCAGCACACTTTTGGTATCTCTGACATCAATGTCACTCATTCTAGGCCTGCAATTTGACCTAGGGTGGTCCCACAGGATCTGTTCTGGCTCTGTTCTCTTCACTCTACACCTCTCCCCTGTCAACCATCATCGAATCCCACTCCCTTAAACAACCCCTTCTACGCTGATGGCACCCAACTTTATGACAGTGACGCGCCCAACAATGTTCAGACCCTCTCTTGACTCACACATCTGACTGTTACTCTGACGTTAAGAATTGGATGACAAACAGTAAACCAGCTCAGTGATGACAAAACAGAGGCAATTCTGATCAGCACACGTCAAAAGCTCTCTGAACTCCTGCCGCCCTCTCTTTCTCTTCAAACTATGCAACACATCCATATAATTTCCGACTCCACCAAGAATCTGGGTGTCCACCTCGATTCTAACCCTTTCTATGCAACACTTTGTGACCCAAACTGCCAAATCTTGCAACTACCACCTTCGTCGTCGCGTCAGACTGATCAGAAAGCATCTTTCTACTGAAGCAACTGTCAAACTTGTCCTCTGTTTCATTATGTCTCGTATCGTTTACTGAAACTCACTCCTTTCTGGTGTCAATGAATCCTCTATTCACACCCTACAACGCATTCAGAACAATGCCGCACGCCTTATACTCAAGAAGAAAAGATTGACCACATCTCCCCTCTTCTGTCACAACTTCACTGCGATGTAATTTTAGAATTGTTCGTAGTATGTTTACGTCAGATGTTGAAGTCGTCATAGGAGGATGCAGAGGGGCTTCTTGACTGGATGCCTGCCATGGATTGTTGTCGTTATGTGTACTACTCTTCAGAACTAGTTTTATGTTTTGTCTTACTTGAGAAACATTGTAACTGTATAAAACACAATTTGGTGTCAGAAGTGAGATTTTTCTGTCAACTTTTCTTCTGATGGTGTTTATGGTTGATTTTTTTTTGTTTTGAAAAGGAAAGAAAGGCTCACGAACCAACACTGTTTAATTGCTTAACTACGGGGTTTACATATTGCAGATCACGGGTTTTGAAAGTTGATGGTCGTTAGAGAAATAACGAACGTAACAAAATATGGCAGAATATCTAGATCGAAACCAGCGGCACCGTTAGGTCAGGCTTTTCGTGCTAGTATACCCGTCCTGAACAAACTAGACATGCATTCGCGGAATTTTAGAATCTGCGTTGAGAAAGTCCAGAAGACAGTGGGACAATTACGAAGTTGCGTCATGTCCTCAGTGCTGAATCTAAGCAGTATAGGGCTGCAGTCTTGCTAGCATGCATTGGCGAAGATGCTTTGTTGAGGCATACAAGGGTCTTCCTTTCGCTGAAGGAGAGGGACAAAGGGGACACTGATGTCGTATTGGCGAAGTTCCAGGATTTTTTTGTGTTGGAGAAACCAATGTAATCTATGAAACTTTTATGTTTAATAAAAGATGTCAAGAAGAGGTGAAAACACTGAATCTTATGTCACTGCCTTGCGCAAGTGAGCAAAAACTTGTAATTTTGGACAGAACTTGGAGGACCGCATGCTGAGAGACCGCATAGTGGTGGGAGTTCGAGATAAGACAGAAACTGCTGGAAAATAAGCAGCTGACACTGAAATCATGTTTGGATGTGTGCAGAGCTCATGAGTCTTCACATCATCAAGCCAAGTGATGGCAGTTCGGTCAGGCGACGGTTGCAGCTTTGCAGCAAAAGAAACAAAATTTGACATACACACAAAATCAAAAGGCAGAAAAGAAGTGTGGAAGATGCGGAAAAGAGCATGAAAAGATGATTCTTGTCCGGCTAATAGTTGTTTGCAGAAAGTCTTCTAAAAAGGACATTATGCGCGATGTTTTCAAGGTAGTCAAAAGAAAACCAAAGCAGTGTGGAGGTTCTGTAAATCAAGTTCAAGAGGAAGAAGTGTTTCTTGGAGTGTTTCACAGACAGAGAGACAGACGGATGACTGGCATGTGCAGGTAGGATTAGAAAAGGAGAACATTCTTTTCAGAATGGACACTGGAGCAGACGTGACAGTCATTCCCAAAGCTCTGGTGCCCAAACATAACTATGCACTTCATGAACCATTCAGAAAGTTGTTTGGTCCTGGTCGAGTCGAACTTCAAGTCCTTGGGAAGTTCAGCGCTGAACTGACTGTTAAGGGAGAAACTTCAGTGCAGGATATTTATGTGGTGGACAAGTTAGAACATCCTCTGCTTGGTAGGCCAGCTATTGAAGCACTCAGTCTTGTGAAAAGAGTGAACGCAGTTAGTGACTCTGCACATTTCCAAAAGTCATATCCAAAGCTATTCCAGGGACTGGGAAAAATGAAGGAGACGTACACCATAAGCCTGAAAGAAAATGCAGCGCCTTTTGCAGTCTGTGCTCCTCGACGTATCCCTCTCCCTCTACAGAAGAAGGTGGAAGTAGAACTTCAGCGTTTGCAGGACTTAAATGTGATAAGGCCTGTGACAACACCAACAGGTTGGTGTGTGCTCCAATTGTGGTTGTGCCCAAGGAAAGGAATGGTGCAGTTCGTCTGTGTGTGGACTTGACAAAACAAAATGAAAGTGTACGGAGGGAAAAATTTCCTCTCCCTTCTACCGATCAGCTGTTAGCCCAGCTAGCTAGAAGGAGCATCCTACTTCTCAAAACTGGACTGCAACAGTGGGTTTTATCAAGTGCCACTAGACCCAGATTCTCAAGAACTGACTACATTCATAACTCAGTTTGGACGCTTCTGTTTCAAAAGACTACCAATCGGAATTTCCTCTGGCCCAGAGATTTTTCACAGAATTATGTCACAACTGTTATCTGGCATTCCAGAGTGATCTGTGACATTGATTGATGTTCTCATCTCAGGTCGTACCCAGAAAGATCATGATCGACGCTTAGAGGAAGTTTTGAACAGAATGGAAAATGCAGGTGTTTACCTGAACGACAAGTGTGTCTTCAACCAGCGAAAAATCAAATTCTTGGGACACATTGTCTCTGCTGATGGGATACAAATGGATCCAGCGAAACCTGAAGCTATCCAGAATTTCCCCCATCCAAACAATTGTAACGGAGCTGAGGCGTTTCATGGGCAGGGTGAATTATGTGAGAAGATTTTCACCAGATTGGGCTGATCACACAAGACCTCTACGTGAACTGTTGAAAAAGGATATTCAGTGGACATGGACTGAAGTACAGGAGAAGGCTTTTCTTCCCAACTGAAACAGCACCTAAAGTCTCCCCCCTGTATTTGCTCACTACAGTCCTGAGCTGCCTACGAAAGTGTCAGCCGACGCTTCGTCGTATGGACTGGGAGCTGTCCTTCTTCAGGAGAAGATGGGAACATGGAGACTAGTTTTCTCTAGCATCCAGATCCATGACTCCAACTGAACAGCGTTATGCACAGGTGGAAAAAAGAGGCCCTGGCATCCATTCGGGCATGTGAAAAGTTTGCAGAATTCCTGCTGGGTCTACCTTCTTTCATCATCGAAACAGATCACCGACCTTTATTGGCACTCCTCAAAACAAAGGCCCTGGATGAATTGTCTGCAAGAATACAACGCTTTCGTATGCGCCTCGTGCGATTTCATACCTGTTTGTTCTTTAATCGACGAATAGTTCTATCCTGGCCTTGCCAATTCTTGCTTTGACGTCCGCATCTGTTCCACCTTGCCTGTCAACTGTGCTAACCAGTATGTGAACTTTTCCACCTCTTCTGGCTGGTCTGGGTATGGAATTTAGCCCTTTTGTTTTTAGTTCAGTTACATGCCAGAACAAGTTTACATATAACACTTGACAGTTTTTGGTTTTTGGGCGGTCTTTCTCTCTCACTCTATGTGTGTGTGTGTGTGTGTGTGTGTGTGTGTGTGTGTCTGTGTGTGTGTGTGGGTGTGTGTGTGCGATGTGCGTCCATCTCTCTCTCTCTCTCTCTCTCTCGCTCTGTATAATATAAATGTGTGTGTGTGTGTGTGGGTGTGTGTGTGTGTGTGTGTGTTCTGTGTAGGAAGGCTTGCTTTAGTTTCTATGGATTGAGTAACTTGTGAGTGCTTACAGGTGTCCTCAGTTTCTGTATTGTGTGTTGTTAGTGAGAGGATACGTTTGTCTGCGTTTTTCTTGATGACCATGAATTTATTAATTGCATTTGGATACACTTGTCTGGGTTTGCTTTCTGCTCAAGGGGAGATTGCAGGTACTTGTGTTATCTCTCTTATGCTGAAGGTGTGGTAAGCTAATACAGAAATAAAACTATAATCTTCTCCAGCTGATGCATTTGTACCATAGTGTTCAACTACTTCGGGCTGTTTGGATGATCCCTGGAGTCTTTTAGCCAGGGTACAAAAACAACAACAACAACTTCACAGCTGAACAAACATAAGGTTAACGAATATATATCTATTATGTTATGAGTTTAAGAATGTATACTTATGTTTAACTGGGTTTTACCCATCGTGTGTGTGGGCCATTGTGTGTGTGTGTGTGTGGTGTGTGTGTGTTGTGTTCGTGTGTGTGTGTGTGTGTGTGTTGGGTGTGTGTGTGTGTGTGTGGTGTGTGTGAGTGATGTGTGTTGTGTGTGTGTGTGTGTGTGTGAGAGGAGAGAAGAGAGAGACGAGAAGAGGAGAGAGAGAGGAGAGGAGAAAGAGAGAGAGAGGGAGAGAGGTGGAGACAACAACTATGTGTGTTGTGTGTGCGTGTGTGTGTGGTCGTGTGTGTGTGTGTTGTGTGTGTGTGTGTGTGTGTGTGTGTGTGCGCGCGCTGCGCGCGCAATCCATCTATATAGAATCTTTCTCTCCACACTCCCTCTCTCTCTCTGTATATTATATATATATATATATCTATATATATTATATATATCCTCTATAATATAATATATGTGTCTGTGTGTGTGGGTGTGTGTGTGTGTGTGTGTGTGTGTGTATGTGGCACACACACACATGGGCCCATGCCAACAAACCCATGTACAGTACCCACACACACACACACACACAAACAACACACACACACACACACACACATGTACTCTCCACAACCACACACAGACACACACACACACACACACACACACACAACACACACACACACAAACACACACAATGATAGTATTGTTAGGTAGGTACCCAAGATCTCACCACGCACGTTGGGCTAATGCGTAGGTCAGGCGTCAGCTAAGTCACCAGCCACAAGAGTCCAACAGCTTTAAATCATGTGCAATGTGGTCTCGAAACTTTGCATATGTTGTGCAACGTAAATGTCTAGTCCGCACGCAGTGACACCTTGATGAAACTGAAACTGACTTTGTGGGCACAACATTCTTGCACAACATGTCAAGGTAGTTTGTCACCATTGACTGTTCTCAAAAATGACATGCCCAGGACTCCTGCGCATGACAGACCATTCACACAGTGACACACAATTTAAAGCATATTTTTTAAAATAGGATTATCAATCTACTTTTGCACCATGTGATGGACCGTTTTTTTATTGTCCGGTCACAAATTTTTACACAACCAACCAGCCGCCGTGGCGAAGCGGTTAGCGTCGCGGACTCCTGGCTGGGGAGGTCGTGGGTTCGAATCCCATCAGAGCCATGTGGGTTTTTTCTGCCCCGACCGGCTCCTACCCAGAGTTGAGTTTTGCTTCAGACTCAGTTGGGAAGACTGGGACCACACAGTCGAGTTTCATCCACTTAATGGATGCGTTTCTGAGAGTGTTGCTCATCTTTCCTGACCAACAATGCAGGTGCCTGTATCTCTCGGGCCTGGTTGATGCGGGATATATTATGAGAGGAAGCGTAGAGTACAGCCCTGTCATGTAGTCTCAGACCGAAATGGAATCCGTAGCATCATCTTTATCATCATCCTTTTCGTCGATCAGCATAAAAAAAAGTTTCGAATTCTGTGGCCCTTCATGCCCTGCTCTCATGGTGACCTAAGTTTCGATGTCCTCTCGACGTCTGTGGTCTTGGTTTTGTTCCCGTCGGGGTCACCGGTATCGGCGAGTCCATGGGGGCTGTCGTTGGACAGACGTGGTGGCGCCCTCACGTGGCGAGCCACTCACGCCAGCTCCGCGACTAAGCGAGTATTGCTGTCAGTAGGGGGGCTTAGTAGGTGGTGTCCTGCGTATATGTTAGCTCAGAACAGGCACCACCCGAACACCGCTGAAGTGACTCAAGCAGCAGTGCAGTGTCTCCTCCGGTCCGTGGGTTGCCTCTTGAAGACGTGACGTTGATTACTCCCTATGGATTGCTGGTGCCGGGGCTGCGGCGGGGCCGGCCGGGCTGTGGCTGTGGACGGGGTGTCGGAATGAGCAGCGTGGGTGCACTGCCTCTGAGGTGGCACAGAGGTTGGCACAGCAAAAAAAAAAAATTACAACCGCGTTGGCTGGAACATGTTCACCCAAAAACCAGTTGCTCGGTTTTATCTGACTGCTGCTCAGCTGTGCTCTGTATACTCAAGGTGAGCTAAACGATCTGGCAGTCTCTACAGCAGTTCCGGCAGTGCAACTTCCCAGTGGCCGAAGAGGGACTTCTGAACGAGTTGCTGTGGCTGTCAGGTATTTCATTATTGGCAATTTAAAATCGCAGACCGAAATCGTCTCCCATAGGCGACTGTAACTTTCTCAGCGCCTAGCAAAGGTTTTTTAGAAAAAAAAAAAAGTTTTTGTTGTTTCTTGGTATATTTTGTGACTTGATAGGGTGATAGGAAGAAATTCTTTTTAGAGAGTATGAAAGGAAAGAAAAAAAAAGTTGTTGATGAGTGAGCGGAAAAGGAGGTGGTGCTTAGTTTATGGCTTATTTATGAAAAAAGTTTTGTTTATTGTAATGTATTGTAATGATGTTATTGATAGTAAGCACCGGAAATGAGCAATGGAAACTATCGTGTATTTATGGTTGTGGTATGTATTTAAACCATCTTTTGATATGAATAATGAATATCTATTTGTTAATAAACATTAGTGTGCGGAAATAATTTCACTGAGTGGGATGTAGTGATTTTGTGAAATGATAAAAACATACTTGTCGTGAATGTAAAACATACTTGTCATGAAAGAAAAAAACATACTTGTCGTGATGGAAGAAACATGAAATGATAAAAAACATACTTAGAAACATGAAATGATAAAAACATTCTTATCTTGATGAAAGAGACGAAAGGAAATCGTTTTTTTTTATATGCAATGGTTGTATTGGTGGGTTTTATCGTAAAAAGCCTATGTGGAAATCCTTCCCCCCCCAACTGTGTAAAGCATGATTTCGAAAAAAGAGAATGTTCTATTGTGATATAATGAAAAAACTGTTGTAGATTTCCCTGTGGGTATTTTTCTTCTTCCAAGTTCTGGTGAAATATAAAGTAACTGTTGGTTATGAATATGATTAACAACCATGATGAATAATAGGCCATGTTATATAGTATAGGCTACATAATCAAGGTAGTTATCAGTTCCCCCAGTTTTTTTAAGTCGTTGTCCTGGTGTGACCGAGAACTGGCTGCTACTAACTGGAGGGTCTTGGCGTGGCCGGAGTCTACCCCCTTGTCTCCACCCTGCTGGGGGAGTGGAGAGGTCTACATGGGAGTCGACAGTGACCCGACCTTCCACTGTGCCCGGGTCTGTGGTGTAGCCGAGATCTACCTCTGTCCCCACCCCAGCTGGGGGTGTGGGAGAGGTCGACGTGGGAGTCGACGTAAGCCCGACGTGCCAGTTGTGCCTGAGCCACCGCTGCTGCTGCTGAGCCAGAGCCGCTGCTGCTTGAGGTATTTGAACCAGCGACCTGTTGGGGCAGCCGTACCAGAGCCGTCGCTTCTGCTGTACCAGGGCCATCGCTTTGTGGTGTTTACCATCTCGTCTGTGTGTGAGCCGCAGCTCTTGTTTTGTTGGAGCCATCGTCCCTGCTATGTTTCTCAGGTTTCTCTCAGGTTTATATCGACAGTCACCTCACAGGGAAATTCAGTACCATGATCAGGACATCGCGCCTCTGAATTCTGGTCAAAAGGAGGTTTCTTTGGAGTGTTTCTCCGGGAGTTGTTTCCTTGTTGAATCCCTCTTCAGATTCTGATGTTCCCGAGACTGCTGTGTACACAGTCGGTGTTTTCCAAGAATGTGATGACTTGCTACCTATTCCTACCTTAGCTGTCCTCATGCATCTTCTATGCCAGATGACAAGATATTCATGCAGTCACAATTTGATTGCACTTTGTCTGACAGCAATGCTAAGGAGTTACTTACAGTCTTTGAGATTTTCAGGATACTCTATAACTCCCAACCAGGTTCCTTCTCAGGTGATGTACTACTAGACGATTCTTCTAACAACAGATGCTCCAGTTAGGAAAAAGTGTTACGACATCCGCTTCTCTGCCAGAGAGGTTTTTTGAAAGAGAAAGTTGGCAATCATGTTGGAACTCGGTATCATTGAGCTTCAAACAGTCCCTATGCCTCCTCAGTTGTGTTAGTCAGGGAAGAAAGGATGGTACGTGTCGTTTTTGTATCGATTTTTCGATCTTTGACTAAGATTACCGTCCTTCGATGCTGAGCCCCATTTCCTGACGTGGAAAGTCTAATATTTGCAAGGTCAGCGGACGACTAATTTTTTATTATATTTTTTTTACGAAGTATAATCTTGCCTAGGGGTATTAGCAGATAGTCCCGGAGCCCGAGGATCGTCCAAAGACGGCTTTTACAACGCATATGGGTCTTTGTCAGTTTGTTAAGATGCCTTTTGGTCTGTGTCGGCACCTGCACTTTTCGCATGCATGATGCTTGACTTGGATCAGTTCTCTGCTGTCAGTTTCTTTGACGACATTCTTGTGCATAGTGTATCATGGGATGCACTATCGTCGTCATGTGAGGGTCGATGTCCTTTCGTGTCTGAGGTCTTTCACAACCTCAACAACCAGCTCGTCCTCTCGTAGATTGAGGCAGGATTCCATTCTCTGGAATTTTCTTTCTCGGCCATATGTTAAAGCTTTGATTAAAAACAAAATGTTTTATGTTTATATTATAAAGAAACTGTAGATTTTCCACTATGGGTATTTCCCCCCAAGTTCTGGTGAAATCTAAAAGTAAATGCTGGTTATGGAATATGATTGAGTAAACATTAGGAAATAATAGCCATGTTATGTAGGCTAGATAATCCAGGGTATTATACAGGTTCCCCCATGTCAAGTCTTGTGCTATTGCTGACCAGGACTCCCAGAATCTGCGCCTGTACCGCTACTGGCTTTTATTGGTATGGTGCATAACTGGAGTCCCCTACGCTAGCCATCGTCTCCAACCTGCTGGGGTCGTGAGAGTTCGTTGGTGGGTTGACAGTGACCCACCTGCCACTTCTGTCTTCCCGGTTCCTATGGGGACTAACCCATCTCTCGAAGTATCTATGGTCATATCCCTTGTTCCTATACCCTGCTGTTGTGGTGTAGAGGTAACGTGGAGGTCGAACATGTAAACCGGAACATGGCCAGTTTGTGGCCAGATCTGCCGCTACTGCCGGAGCAAAGCCGCTGCTCCCTGAGTATTTGAACCGCGAACCTGTTGGGCCAGTCGTACCAGAGCCGATTGGCTCTCTGCTGTACGCAGCAAGGTCCAAATCACTTTGTGGTGTCAACATCTCGTTTTGTGTGTGAGGATCCCAGCTCTTCGTTATTGTTTGGAGCCATCGTTCATTTTGTGGACAGAGCCGTCGCATTACTGCTTTCTTTCTTCTTTCTTATTCTGTGGGGACTACTGCGAGCTGTCGCCTTCCTGACTTAGTTATGTTGAGTCCCAGGCCCGAGACTTGCTCTGTTATTGCTACCTATATATCTAGATCACATTTCGAAGAGATATGCTGCGACGTCTGAGAATATGCAACGCTGCAGGTAATTGACTGGCCAATAATACAACTATATTTATCGTTTATGTCCCATGGGTGCCTTCCCACGGTTACGGTGGTGACCAAGTGAAATAATTATATGTATCTCGCTATGCAATAAACCTTGACTATGGAATCAGGTATCTACTTTCCCGTCGACTTTACGTTAGAATGTGATAACATTTGGCTGACGCTGTCAATATATTTAAAGCTGGTGCTTAGTAAACCGAATGGAACTGCTATATTCATATATTCTGACTTGAACGGAGAGTGATAATTGAATTACTACCAATCGATTGAGCTGGCCGTCACATACCCCGTCCTGTAGAACTGTCGTTCCTAGAGAAGTGATCTCGTTGGTATTTTGGGCCTTGATATTTAATCAGTTTAGTGTGTCTCCTAACAACCTCCTCCTGATGCGAAGGAAGGCTGTTTGATGCCTAGCGTCCTGAGTTTACGAATGATGTTATCATATACCTCACCTTTTGCTGGATTGATCCTAATGCATACCTCATGATATTTATGATTCCTTTGTTGTAATGGGGAAAGCAACTGTTTCTTTTTTTTTCCCCCGCTCCTTTACGTGGTGTGGTATCGAGTAGTAATGACATCATTTCCTTAAGATTGTATTGTGTTTTTGATTACCTCCTATTTTGTCCTGCTTCCCGTCTAAGGAGGTCCACCGCCGCCTTTCTTTGTGTTGTGTTTTCTTATTGGACCGCTTCTTTGGGTGAGAG
>JADBJO010017218.1:0-38274 GCA_016801955.1 Conus betulinus | reverse complement strand
TTTCTCTGCTGGGTGTCGTCTCACTGTTCAGTTTACTGTAATGATGAGTTTGACATAGCAACAAAGAGAGGGGCAAAGTGTTGCTCAGAATCAGTACAGCTTCATGCTTCTGTTTCATTACAACAAAAATATATCTTAATTAAATTACACGTTTGGACACAAGATCAAGGCACCATTGAACACGTTTGACAGTGATAATAGAAACTTTCAGAAACGTCACATATAAAAATGAAACAGAAGAAAACTGTCAACAACAAAAATGTTGTGTATCACAGATGAAAAATTGTAGGTTTCAAAACCATTCCCGATTCTAAAACCAATTATTTGTGGACAAAACCTAAATATTGAATTTGTTGTAATGCTGGTCTATAAAATAGCCCTTTGAAAGTGGTAGTCTTTGTTTAGAAACGTCTGCGATTCCCAAACACAATCAACCCCTGTTTCATCTAAATTAGGTGAACATTACTCAGCTGCTCCAGATGGTATAACCCCTACACAGACAAATTATACCTTATACTACAAATTTTAAAAGATAGTTTTATTTCAATTGACAAGGCATAAATCTGAAACCTAATTAGTCTATGTTGACTACGACTGAAAGATAGTAGATTCCATTTTAACCGGTATAAAGTTATTAATTGTACTCCTCTTCACTTGAATTCAGATTCAGATTCAGATTCAGAAAGCGTTATTATCTCTCGTTAGAAGAGAAATTACATTCGTGACCGCTGCCCTAAAAGTTAAGACATACATATTTATAGTTACAAACGTGACACTGAAAATTAAAATTACTTTCAAACAGTAAAACATGTGTGAAATAAACACGTTACCAATCTAAATACAATTTCTCTAAGATATCATCGTTTCTTATCCCTATGTTTCACGACAACTACAATTTAATATAAACCAACATTCAAAAATACATTTATATGTTTTGGTGTCTGCATCAAATCAAATGTAGTTTCAAGTGAGGACACTGCAGACGGAAATTTAACAAACTGTAGGACAGTGACAAGAAAAACATGTAGCCACCTAGCTGTGCTTCTCCCTTTCGTCTCCAAAACAAAAATAGCCACCACACGGAAACGAAGGGATTATGAGAGAGGTTGAGGAGGGGGAGGGGGGGTGAGAAAAAAGGAAAGGGGGGAGGGGGAGTGAAACGATGGTGAATAAAATAAAGTAAATGATTTTGTTTTTAAATGATAATAATAAGGGTTTTTTTTTAAATTCAGTAACACACACACACACACACACACACACACACACACACACACACACGAAAATGAAAATATAAGTAAGTAAATGAAATGAAATGAATGAATAAGTGAATAAATATATGATCATAGATAATTAATAGATACATACAAATAACAAAATAAATAAAATAAACAAAATAAAAAATAGAATAAAATGAAATAAATGGAGGGTGGCTGCAACTTCTGTATGCAGTGGGTAGTGGGGGCTATGGTGGTGGTTTGTGCATGTGTGTGTGTATATGTGTGTTGGTGGAAGATTTTTGCCGACTGGTGTGGGAGCGGTGGGTATGTATATTTGTGTACTGTTGGATGTTGATGCCTTGGGGCTGTAGCGTGCCCAGTCTGACACCGAGATGGGTCTCTCTTGATGTACGTTCAAAGCTGTCACTCTGTGATTGCCAGAGTGCCAAGACTTTCACATGGTTGATGTTGTGTTGTGGGTGGTTGAAGTTTAAGGCAACTGGTTTGGGTCGGTGTGGAGGATGTCAAAGTTTGTCGAATTTTCTGTTTGATGAGCTGTGAACCAGCCAGACTGGAGAGTTTGAAAAATGCGACTGGAATGTGATTTGAGGGAGTGGTCGTAGAGGGTGGATAATTCAAGTGTCTGTTGGAAGAGCTGTGACGGTCATATGAAGATTAATATGCATTTCTTCGGCCTGAAATAAAGACTTTGAATTTGTTACCAGCCAATCTGTCTGGATAGATTCAACCAGAGATTTGGAACCAGCCATTGTCGGTCACCTTACTCAGTGTCTCCCCCCCCCCCCCCCCCCCCCCCCCCCCCCCCCCACCACCACCATTCTCCAAAGTGTCAAAAACAGAAACAAAAAGAAAAGTTGCAGTCGTTGTATTAACCATGTATGACATTTAAAAGTTCGTCAACCTTCACTCTAGTAGCGACATAATGACCGTCATTTTTTTTAAAATATCATCCTTTACGTCATTGAGATATAGTGGAAATAGAACGGAAGGAAGAGTTTCTCCTTTTTTTGACACCCATAAGAATTAGATTATTTTGCATTAGGAAACACATAACACTATTTCTGTCACACATACCAACAATGTCGGTCAGAACTTTACCTTGAATATCCTGCTGTAGCAGTTTAATCCTTAACCTTTGTCTCCAGATGTAATGCATTACATCTGGAGAGAAAGGTTAAGGATTAAACTGCTACAGCAGGATATTCAAGTAAACGACCTGGATGCCCAAGAAGTCGCATCACTGTAGACATGTCTTCCTGGATACTAGGTGTTATGCTGTTTTCATACAAAGTTGTAACATGCCTCCCATACATTTCAGTCATATTTTTCATCGTCGTCTTTCGGATGTTAAAAACAGACCATGACAGTTCATTTGGGAAGAGCATATTTTGATTATAAAATGTTAAGCCGTTGCGAAGATGCACAAGGGTTACGTTTCATGGTATTTTCTTTATATTTGCTCATTTTATTTCATAGTTTCGATTGATAATAATGATAGTATCAACAGCTTTCGTGGGTTTTTTTTTTCAATTGAATTTCTAGCTGCTTTAAAATGATAGGCTCACTGAGAATGAAAGAAACATTTGTGTAGGGTAAACGTTTCACTGCAACTTGACTCTTATTTTGAAAGCCATGTTTGATGTACTTACAATACTTTTATTCCAACAGTAGTTTTAATCTATTACTAGCTCTCCATCCTGTTTTATTTTATTTTCTGACAGTATATGGATAAAGATGGAGAGAAAATGTACTTGAATTACATTTGTAAGATGCTGTGACGTGGTTTGGGCATGGGTCAGTGTGTCCTCAAGGGGAAGGACTTGGAATATTTTCTCTAATAGAGTTATGTCAAAATTTCACCTCCACCCTCTCTCTTACTAGTGTTGGAAGGAGCAACTTTCCGGTACCAGTCATCAAAAGAAATCTTCATTTTTTTCTCGGGACTGTTAAAATACTCAGTAGTGGATCAGGGATAAGTTCCTTAGGTTCATACTCTCAGAATTAGAGAGAACTTCAAACATTCAATACTGATTAAACAACAGAGAACTGACACAAGTTACGTGCACTTTCACACATCAACGTTTCTGGTTTATCATACAAGGATAAAATATTCAAATTAATTTCACACAGTCTTTTCAGGCTGAGTTTTGGTTTTCACTGTTTCATCATTATGGGAGGAAAAGTTCTGGATGAGTTCAGTTGGAGTCCACTTGGAATATCAGAACTTATCTGATATCAAAGAGGATAGTTGATCTCTTTCTCTCTCTTGTTGCTGGTGAATGATTCACTTCTATGGACCTGCTGCTCAATTGCTGGGCTGTGGTGTTTCTTCACTACCAGGCTTGTCCATGGTAGGGATGGTCTCAGGTTCTAGGACAAACAGAACCTGGTCTATGGTTAGGTAGCTGAGAGTCTGGCTTGTCGAGTTCACACACACTTGCCCTCTGGCTTTCAGAGAATATGTGAGATGTCAGCTAACTAAAGATTAGGCTAACATGAAGATATCTGCCATAATTATCAATCTCCACCGTTGCTCAATTTTGAATGGAGTTTAACAAAGGGTAGGGACAGTAATATAATGCTAAACAATTGTAGTCAAATAACTCTTCAATTTGTTTCTTGTGAATTGAATTGCAGTAACTATGAACACATTTAGCCCAAATACACATGTAGAGTAGACTTAAAAGTCACACACTACAAAGCATTCCAACAATCACCAGTATTCATGAATCAACTTTATCTTAACATTTTTTCACCTAGTACAGGCATACGGCATACTGTTTTTTCCTACCAGAATTTATCATACAATTATCATCTAATACTTTCGCGATAGGAGCGGCAGAGCAAAGTCACTTCCCTGCAGCTGCGTGCACTGCAAGTGCTTACAACCATTGCAGACACGCGATTTTTGTACTTTTTTGTGCCGTTTTACGTTCCCTGATATAAATGTAACAAGCAATTGCTATATATCAACGAGAAGGGTAAAACGCGAACTTTGCAAGAGCATAGACTTGAATGTATTTGGTTAAAATAGCAACGCTACAGTTACAGAAAAAAACATAACTAACACGTAGGAGATTAAAATCTTGTGTATTTTTGTTTGGTTAGTTTGACAACAGAAATGAGGGGGAAAAGTGGGCCTGAAATTTCGCTCTTACTTTGAATAGATGCAGAGAAAGCCTGAGGTATTCAATATGTGTAATCCAAGTGAAAAAAAAAAATAATGAAATAAATCATTACACGCTGTACACAGTATTCATTGTTTTGGCTTCAGACGATACGACGTATAAAACTGTTAAATACACAGAAAAAATGAATCAAGCTCAGATTCTTTTCGATAAACTTGTACACCTTACCCCCTCATCCTCTGAACCACTCTGCTGAACCAGTTCTAACACCTCATGTAATTCTTCTTCTGCCTGACATATTGACAAAACAGGAAATTCCCAGTGCAAGATAGGTCTCTTTCTTTGGACTACTCTGGGGTCACAAGGATCATTGCTAGTGCATGTAAACTTCCAGTGGCTTGAAGCCTGTTGTAAATGTTTAGGGCAGCTGCATCCCTGAGACTGTAGGTGAGAGAACAAGGGATCTTTATAGTTGTGCTGTCATGGAGGCACGGCACGTCCAGGAAGTACAGGTCAGCAGAGTTACTGTGAACAGGTCAGCTGAGTTACTGTGAACAGGTCAGCTGAGTTGCTGTCACTACAGCGCGGCAATATCGTGAAATGGTTAACATATGAAATTGCATACTGGCAAAAGTCAGAGTGTACACAAAGTATGGTGGTCAGATTGTTAACAAAGAATCTTAAACAAGCATGGTAATAGCTTTTACTACATGGTGGCAAACTATCACAACAGAATATTAATTTGTCATCTTGATACATGTCACCAAGCATTGGCATAAACTTATACCGTTAAACCACATGGCATACATACAATCAATGCAGATTCAGAATTTAGGAACATAGTTTCAACTTACATTTCTGGGAGATCAATGAATCCTACACTAGGAGATTTAGAGTAGAGTGAGATTTTTTCCTTTTCTTTCTTTCTGCGTACTGATACTCCTGCAGATACTGCCTGTATAGACAGGCAGTGGAGTTTTGTGTGTATGACCGTTTTTTATCCCCGCCATTAAGGCAGCTATACTGCATCTTTGGGGGAAGGTGCATGCTATGTGTAATGTGTCATTCATACCAATGGCCAAACTGGCCTTCTCTTCCGAAAGTTGGTGATGGGATTTTACATGTGTGCAGCATGTTGTGCGTGCGTTCACACATGGAACCTCGGTTTATAGTCTCATTCGAAGGACTGTATGGGGAATGGAGTCAGAACCAATGTTAACTCCAAGAGAAAATTCCCCCTGTATCGAAATTCGAACCCACAACCCCAGGATCACCAGAGTCCGGCGCTCAACCAACTGAGCTATTCCAGCCCCTGAGTACACTGGGATAATGTGACTCTTTCTGGTTTACTCCTGTTGTCTGGGAGGAACGGAATTTCTCCTTTTTATGGACTAAAATGTCCATTCCAATGTCTGTTCCAATTGGCTTTGTGTCCCTAAAGACAAAGAAAAGGGAGGGGAGGGGGTTGGTCATCCCCCGCCCCTTACTGTGGAATGGAACAATTTCTAATGCTGGAAACAACGCTTCTCTTGAAGTGCCTATATCAGCACATGCCCATTGACAAAACGCTGTTAAACATAATTGCATCATTTGCGAGCTGCACGCACGACCGTCCGCTTGTGGGTGGTGAACATTGGGGGGTGGGGGGTAGAGGAGGTGGGGGGGAGGGAGGGGGGTTGTCAGGTTCTTTCTGATCTAGCAGACAGAGCTAGCATGCATTCTGATAAGTGAGGGGAGAGAGGAGGGGAGTGAAGCGAGCGATGGACTGAGAAGTTGACATAATTTGTTTCCTCTGTGTCATTGACGCCACAACAGGGAGAGAAACAGTAGGTGTGTGTGTGTGAGAGAGAGAGAGAGAGAGAGAGAGAGAGAGAGGATTACAAGAGGGGAGAGATGGGTGACGTAGTTACAAAGTGAAGTAAACTTTTCTCGTAACACTTGCACTACTGCAGGAAGAGAAGAGGGTGGGGGTGGGGGGTTTGAAAGGGGAGAGTTGGCATAGATTTGAAATCTATACTGCCATTTGTGAGACAGAAGGGAGAGAGAAAGGGGGGATGGGGGGGTGTTTTGTACAGTTTGTACAATAAGGTGGTGAGAGAGGGGATGGCGTGCTGGTTGACAAGTTTGACTTGTCACAGATGCAGATCTGAGATTTTACAGTGGAAAGATTTTTAACAAACTTTAGGATGTTATTTGTTTCGATGTATTTTAAAGAATTGTGTGAATGAATGACTTGTGAGTTGATTTCAATGTGTTGGCAGCCCTGATGTGGCCCTTTGTGGTTGGCTGGGCTATAAACAACATTAACTTATCTTATCTAATTTTGAGAGCTCATGATGTCGCCCAGGGAGGCTGATGACCTGTTTTTAATAAAACATGAAATCTCCATGTGAAATGATCTATGTTGCAAGGCACTTCGAACTCAAATGTTACATGTGTGTGTATGTGTGTGTGTGTGTGTGTGTGTGTGTGTGTGTGTGTGTGTGTGTGTCTGCAAAAGTGGCATGTATCAACAAAACGTTTTTTTTTTAATGCAGCTGATTATTGGTGATAATTAAGTTGAGAAGAAGATGACAAAGATGAAGATGACAACAAAGATGAGGACTACGACAAAGATAGGGATGACAACAAAATTCCTGGTAGTGTTATCCACTGCCCATCAATGGACCACTATCAACCCTTAAAGGGCATCCTGCAGGGCCCCACACAAGCGCTGATACTTAAGACTGCTGCGCTGAGACATGACTAGTCAATCTCTCCTCCTTATACCTCATGAATAGGCACCAGGGACAGTGGCTGGTGCAGGTGCTCCTCGCTGCCCCACTCTGTTACAAACAGGGCAGCTGTTGAACATGTGATAGCTCACCAGGCACCAGACAACTCACGGAGCACCTGGGTGAGTGGCTGGAATCCTGTTACCTCACCCAGGCACAATCAGTGATTGACGGGACCTCAGCTATCGGACATGCTCTTGGGGCACCTCTCTGTCTGCGAATAGGTCACAAGGTATTCAGGTGCGATGAAGATCTGCAGGGGGCACCCAAGTACAGGACTGGATCAGCAACTGATGGGAGGTGCCACTGGGCTGTGGCTAGGGAAGGCCAAGTCGCAGGCACTGCAGGCTGTAGGGTCCACCTCTGGTAGCTGGCCTCTCACACTGCCAAAGGAACTCTGGCTCAGAGCCTCTAAATTAAGGCATCACTTGGAAAAATGGGTGTGGTGCTCTGTGGACAATTACCAGACAAACACTGTAATTGAACACTGTGGTCAACCCAGGAACTGGTCAGGCAAGACACTGAAACAGAGAATCTCCACAGGAACTCAGGCCAGTCACACAGACTTGCAGGCCTACCCCTACTTGCTGAACAAGGTCAGCACTTATTGACAAACATCAGCCCACTAGCTCAATACTGGACAACTACCATCACACTGACCACTGCACAACTTCACCTACTCCTCTGGCAGAGACACACTACACACTGACTATACACCAGTCCTACACAAGCCTCTCCAGACTGTTACATACCAAACCAATGGCCACAACTCAACTGACTGCCAAGTAGCTCACTTCCAACCAGCGTGCCCAGTGCACGTGCAAAGTGAGCACATCTCCAGCCACAAAGAGAGAGAGAGAGAGAGAGAGAGCCAGTGACCTGACCACAACTTTCCCTGTATGACACCGACTCCCCTTTCTTCAAACAGGCAGGCCATACCAACCTTCAACCTGTCAGCTTTTCACCACTCCTGTGTCAGTCGGTATGTCTTTCTGCTGTGAGTCATCATGCTCACAGCACACATAATAAAATACTCAAATGAATAGACTCCACAGTGTGACATTACCCATAATGATGGACCTAGACAGAGAGGAAAACGTACTGACAGACGAATGGAAAAGTTATAATACAGTTAATGGAGTCTTTCTCTTCTTAAATATTTCTTTTAATTCTGATACTCAGCAATGATCATAATCAACAAATAAACAGATTATATATATATATATATAAACACATACAAAAGAATATATATTCTAACCCACCATCCTCCTTTGATGAAAAGGGACACCATTTTCTGTTACAATACTTCAATGATGAATATCTTTATAAACAGCGTAGTCAATAGAAGAAAACACATGAATACTAACACACCCCTGCATGCACACACACACACACACACACACACACACACACACACACACACACACACACACACGTTTAGAGAGATATATTGAGAAGACAGGGAAAAAACACAAAAAAATGATACAACACTTATACAGACAGACGCAACAAAAAATTTCAGATCCCCTCTCAGCTATGATAAAGTACAAAGAATACAACAAATCAAAAGCTATACATAAGACAAAATGTTTGAGAAGTCCTTTCATTAAAACTCAGAATGAGACGTTACTTTCTGTTTGTTTATGTCATTTCCCTTTTTTTCCTGAGTATTTTAGAATGTATTTCTTTTAGTATTGAAAAAGGGGAGGCAGAGGGGCATTGGTGCACATATCTGATTTTTAAGAAACCACCTCATCAACTAAATCTGTATCTTTGCACTACCACAATTATCAACATCTGTAACAACTGTGACAGCGTAATGATATCGCTAATCATGTAAAGAAAATAAACGAGCTAAAACTCTACTAGTAACAATAACAACAAATCTTTCTTCATCGTACATTATGAACAATACCAGACGAACAGTCCCATGTAAGGAGAATAATAATTAAATAGTCAAACAATTAATTAAAAGACATTAAATGTGGAAAAGGTTGTACTGATACTGCATTTATTAACGTACATTTTTGGTGAATTACGTTATAAACTTAATCATTCTGTTTTCATTCCAGCATTTGTTCCTTGTTGAAAATCTTGATGTTGGAATCATACGGCTTCAAACTGAAGATGAAATTCTCCTTGGCTTTCTTCCTGTAAAGAACGAAATAAAACCATTAGCAGTGCCAATGATGAGCTCCAGGCATTACAAATAGATCTGCCTTTGAGAGGATTTACGATGGTTCCCTCAGGCAGCTAGTGAAGGATTTCTCATTATTTATAAAATATTCCCCCCATTTTCTTTATTTTCGTCTTTTTTTCTCTCTAAAAGTTCAAACCTTTGCCAAGTCATTACTATGACTGAATAATTGTTAGCCTGCACTTGTTTTTCCTCCACTACTTAATTGTTCAGCATTATATTGTTTGGTCAATCAGTGGGAGATTGTATCTCTTAGGAGATCCAGGTAAAGGTTGTTCTGCACAATTCTAAGCCACTGACAATACTTGAGTTATTGAACAGCAGAGCTGACCACTCAGACTGTTCCATATCTTTTGATCTCCCTTGCATCCTTGAATGGATCCTCAAGCATAGGCTCAAAGTTTGTCCCCTACATTTTATACTGTTTGCATAATGCTTTTAGTTTTTTCAGCAACTTTTTGCTCTCCACACTTTCGTTTTATTCCATTGACTATCCTTCGCTGGCTGCTTTGGGGGTGCTGTTGGATTTTTTTGGAACCCTTGGTGGTGGCAACACCACAGAATTATGGACTGTGGTGTGTCTCTAGTTGACACCAGGAGCACAAACACAATCAGTCATGTCCTCCTGATGAGTTCGATCCAGTGGACGAAAAGCCTACGGAGCAGGCATTACAAATAGATCTGCCTTTGAGAGGATTTACGATGGTTCCCTCAGACAGCTACTGAACGGTTTCTCATTATTTATAATATATTTCCCCACTTTCTTTATCTTCATTTTTTTCTAAAAGTTCAAACCTTGGCCAGCTCATTACTATAATGACTGAAGAATTGCTAGCCTGCACTTGTTTTCCCCCCACTACTTAATTGCTCGGCATTATAATGCTGCACAATGAAGTAATATTTTGAGAGAGAGAGCATGGAAAACCAATATTAAAATGGCCAGGCTTTAGGGCAAATTATGCTTGGATGTGTTAGATGTTATTTAGTTCACTTCTCTCTTATGGTTTGCACTAGTCGCTCCCATCTTCCCCACCCTCTCTGTTGCAGTAATCAATAGAGTTTAATTGCATATGATTATTTGACTCACTACATTTAAACAGCACTCATTGTAAAAAAAATACATAGAGGTCAGTTATTACACAAATGAGCGATAGGGGTGGTTGAAGAGAACAAACCTGCTGCTGTCCACAGCGTAGAGTACTTTGCTCACACTCTGAGTGCACACAAAAGTCTTCATCCCTTCCCCCGGGGCAGTGCTGTCCGAAGTCACACAGCAGACTATAAGGGATGAATTCCCCAGACACTGCACAAGAGAAGTAGGGTTGTGCCAGTCCCCCTGGCATGTCGCACTTCGCACGGTACCATTCTTCACCCATGTCCAGGCTTCTGCACACACTTTGCGTGTCACAGGCCAGCGTAGTGTGCGTCACGTGCTGCAACGGACACGTCACGACTGGGACGCGTGACACAGTGGTGCTGCTGGTCGCAGGAAGAATGACTCGCCAGGATTTTGTGGAGGGCATTTCACACAAATAAAATAGGGGTGCGCGCACACGTAACTGGCACATATCGTGAAGACGTAACTGAGTACCAAACCAGTCCTACGAATCTGTCCACATAGACCACCTCTTCTTTTCACATCTTTTTTCGCAAAGTGCCAGTAGTAAGCCACAGAACCTGCTTCCCAATGCAACGTGTTAGTATATCTGAATGCACACATTTAAAACAAACAGAAAGAATCATGTAAGATTTCACGTACGGTAAAAAACCCTACTAGTGTGAGTAAAGTTATATATCTGTTTTCTTGTTTTGGAAAACTTGAAAATCTCTCTCTCTCTCTCTCTCTCTCTCTCTCTCTCTCTCTCTCTCTCTCTCTCTCTCTCATGTTTATTTGGAGTAAATGAAAAAGTACGATCACGTCTATGGAGAAACAGTCTTGTATCCATTTTCTGTTCGGATGAAATAAAGAATTATTTTGTTCTTTTCAAATTTTGTATCGCTGGATTTCAAAAATGGCGGTATAATATATAGCTAGAAGGAAGAAATTCTTGGTAGTTCCTGACAGCAGAAGGCCTTCAGAGGAGAAATTCCCTCAGACAAGTGTTTTGGCCCTGAACTCTGCACACTTTAAGGAGGCCGGGCCGCCATTGCCTTCAGGGTTCTTGTCCTCTTCTTACCTGAGAACCCGAGCTGTTTAAGGAGATAACAGGCTGGTGAGCCTGCAAAATCCCCTTGCTCCAACCTCTGTGGCGACAACCTGGGCCAAGAAGCCAGATTCCCTCCAGCTCCTAGCTAGACTGCCATACGTCTGTCTTGTAGTTGTGCACTTGCTCCATTCTGCTTTCACATAGCACAGTGAGTTCGATCAGAATCATTTTATTTGATGAATCTGAGTGGAAAACAACAAGCGGTCTCACACCGCCGTTCCTGATGATCTCTGGCTCTCCTATACTGGTAGGTTTACTGTGCATTCCCAGTCATCTGCTCCATTCACTAATTACTGCTTCCATGCTCTTGATATCACAGTTCTTTCAGACCAGGATGTGACCTCCTGCCATGTAGAACTTCGTTGCTGGAGTTGCTGGTGGCATGTGTGATCTCCTTGAGCACTTGGTTATGCCTCCGTGTGTATCTTCCTTGGGTTAACGCTGCTTTGCTTGAGCTCAGGACATGTTTCACTGTTTGTTCACCGTGACAGAGTGGACACGTAGGATTATCTGATTTCCCCCATTCAACCAGGTATGAATTAGAAGGCAGGAAGTCATATACATATCTGAGGAGAAAGCTGACTCTAAGAGGTGCCATGTGCGATATGTCTTTGCAGGTGAGACTTCTTTGAAGTGCGTTTTTACCATGTAGTCCACTGTCCTTGATGGTGTGGTTGGACTGCTTTCTGAATTCTCTTGGCGTTCTTTTCTTTCTTCATCTCCTCTATAACCATGCCTCTGCTTTCCCTTTCGCTTTTTAACTACCATTTCATTTCTGTTGATCCCAGCGCCTGTCTGTTGGTCTGTGTGTGGCCTGTTATTTCCCTGATCTTGAGGTTTTCCTTTGCCAGTCCATTGCCTCCCAAACTTTCCATTTTCTGCCAGTCTTTAGCTCTGGCTGGACTGATTTCACAACTTTGTCTTGGAATCCTCAAGCATGGTTAGTAACCTTGCTTTATGCACTTTTGGATTTTAGAGGAAGCTTCAGCTTGCATGGTTTTAATTTCAACTGCTTAAATCAATGAGCGAAAACGCAAAGACAGAAAAAAAAGAAAGGAAGGAAGAGAGAAAAAAAGAAAAGAAAAGAAAATGAAAAAAGAAAGAAAGAAGTAATAGCTGGAACTTTTTTACCAAAGACACGTTGCATGTGGGAATAAAGCCTGAGACATGATGGGTGTACACTGACGAAGAAAGTGGACAGAAAATGTTCGCTCGTGTTATTGTAACATACTTTTTGCATGCTGTGTGCGAAAGGAGGGGTGGAGTACGAGGTGAGGAAGTGGGTGGAATAGCCGACAGAAAGTTGTGCCTGGCTAACAACTGACCACTCTCTTTCCCCTGTGTGTGTGTGTGTGTGTGTGTGTGTGTGTGTGTGTGTGTGTGTGTGTGTGTTTTGTGTGTGTGTGTTTGTGTGTGTGTGAGTGCGCGCGCGCGTGTGTGTGTGTATGCGTGTGTGTGCATGCTTGTGCATGTGCGTGCGTGTGCGTATGTCTGTGTGTGTGCGTGCGCGTACGTGCGTGCGTGCGTGTGTGTGTCCGTGCCCTGTGTGTGAGCGTGCGTGCGTGTGTGTGTGCGTGTGTGTGTGTGTGTGTGTGTGTGTGTGTGTGTGTGTGTGTGTGTGTGTGTGTGTGTGTGTAGATGGATAGATAGATAGATAGGCAAACGGACAGATAGGTAAATGATAGATATGATATTGCTCTGTCTCAGCGATGTATTTACATGTAGTTGCACACTAAATAATGCATGATTATTACGAAATGGAATATAAGATGAATAAAGAAATCGGTATAGATAAATACAGAAATAAGCCACATAAAACTAATTAGCGATGCAAAATTCGTGCAACATTTCATGTTCAGGGACGGGTTGATTTAGCTGGGAGAGGAGAGCTCATGTTCCACACATCTACAATATTCGGAAGAGAAAGGGCCCTTGAACGTCTTTCTATGCCTTTTGTTTGAACAAAATACATGTGTACCTCATTTTCGGATTCCTTTTTTTTTTCTTTTTTTAGAAAGCTAGATATATTTCTCCATGTCAGCAACAAATGCATTTACATGTACAAGCACACTCAGAATGCATGGTTATTATGAAGTGGAATCTGAAATAAAGAAAGAAAGAAGTAGATCAAGAAATAAACCACATAAGAGTACGTGGTAATGCATTTGTGGAATATTTCATTTTATGCTCAGAGGTGGGTTAATATATCATGTAGGCGGAGGAGAGTTCACAATCCACAAAACTCCTACAACAGCCAGCAGACAAAGGATGCTGGGACATCTTTCTATTATATTTTTGATATTCTGCGCACAAAAAAAAAGTTGCTGGAACGTGTTTTTATTTCAGTTTTGAATGAAACATGTTAGAGACCCGTTTGCGGATTTTAACAAGGACAGTGACAGGCCGGAGGTGATGGAATGAGCAGAATGGGGATGAGAGGGAGCTCGTGAAGAGAAGAGAAAAAAGTGGAGGTCAGAGTTGGAAGAGGAAAGTAGGATAGAAAATCGGACTAAAGACAAAATATAGCCTCCAGCGTGTGGATTCAGGTTCTGTTGATAACTTCAATCGTACAATAATTTGTGTTTCAATTAGCTTACAGTTTTTCACATAATGGCATACAGAAATAAAAAAAAAAAACTACTACATTGAATTCAGATTTGTTCTGGTCGTCATTTGAGTCGCACTCAAGCCAATCCATATAGTCGCCTCGGGATGGAAACCTAAAGCACCAGACAAAGCACAGCGGAAAAGGTCCTTGGTGGCCACCCATTCCTGATACGTCTCCCAACTGACGAGAAAATAACCACGTCTGCGACAGGCTATGGCAGCATGCGACCACACACTGTATTTCTGTAGTCCCCCAAACATGTAGCATCTTCCTCCAGCCTCCTGCTGCAACATTTAAAGAAAATGGAAAAAAAGCAGATGACATGATCATACATACTCACCCATTCTTTATAAATACTTCATCGTCATGCGCTAGAAGAGCATAATCAATTTGCACATTATTCTGCTGTTTTGTGGCCTGCATGTAAAGAAAAAGAAAACCTTCAAAAGGAAGATAAGAGATCGCAACGGTAAGATTAACATGTCACACTGAAAGTGGGTTTTGTCAATAGATTACTGGTTATCGCTGTTCGCCTCAGAAGACTAGCAGATCCCAGTGTCCCGGACAAAACTGTGCACTGCCCAAACTGCCCAGCAGACAGTATGGATTAACCCATACAGACTGGGGAGAGGAGTAAGAGGAGGAAGGATGGAGAAAGGAAGGTGTGTGCGTATAAGAAGGGCGAAGAGGGGCGGAAATGATGGTGTTTAGAGGGTTAACGCAAGGGGGAAGACACTGTTTATTCCTAGCTACCTACTCTTGGATATACGTTTGTGCTGTTGTGTCAGGCAGCTCATTTAAGTCCCTGGTAGTGGTTGGAGACAGAAAGAGTCTTGTTGTAGCTGGTTCAGTCTACCGATAACAATCTGCACCCCCACATCAGTTCTGCCCTCGCCCCCCCCCCCCCCCCCCCCCCCCACCCACCACTCCCCTCCCCCAACACCACTGAGAGTGAGAGGCGGAAAGAGAGAGAGAGTAGGAGAGAGAAAAGATGAAGTATGACTGCTGGATCTTGAACCAGCTACAATAAGACTTTTACACAATGGATAAAAACATGTAAAAATCACTTTTAAGGTATTAACAGTATTGATATCCCCCACCCCCTCCTCCAGTAGTAGGCTCAGCAGCTACGCAAATGAAAAATTAAATGACTAAAAGGCCTCCTGCAATTTGGGCACACATTAATTTCAAGGACCACAACTCTACGACAAAAGAAAAAAAGTATTAAGTTGCATCTGGTGAATGTGGAAAAGGGGGACTAGCAGTGGAGACCAAACATACTGGTGGTGGAGCGTGTTTGTATGTGAATGAAAAGTACTGTAAACGTGAGAACATAACAGTGAGAAAACAAATGTGTATCCCCAATGTTGACCTCCTCTCATTGTCACTGCGCGACCTTATATCTACCTCGTGAATTTGGTCAAGTGTTTGTTACGGCTGTATACTCACACCCAAGGGCCAACAGAGCTCAAACAGCTACGGAAATAGCCAATGTTGTCCGCTCCTTGCCGACTATTTCACCTGATGCTCCTAACTTGGTACTCGGAGATTTTAATTCATGTGACTTACAGACTGTCCTTCCAAAATTCGAGCAATGTGTTAAGCGCAACACACGCCTGCAACGACAACCAGACCGTTGCTATGGCAACATTAAAGATGCTTATAAATCTGCTCCCCTTCCAAATATTGGTAATTCCGATCATGACACAGTCCATCTGATCCCTGCTTATAGACCTAAGATAGAGACAGAACCAGTTGTAACAAAGACAGTAAAGATGTGGTCTGGAGAGACAATCGAGGCATTGCAGGGCTGTTACGAATGCACAGACTGGGACGTTTTCCTGGATTCTTCACAAGACATTAACGAAGCTGTAGAAGGGATTTCCTGTTATGTTGTATTTTGCGAGAATATGATAATTCCCCCCAAAAAATGTAAAAATATATCCCACAATAAGCCATGGATATCCAGGTCACTGAAGGCCACAATTAACCAAAAGAAAAAGGGCCTTTCAGTCTGGTGATAAAGCAGAAGTAAAACTAGTTCAAAAGAAGCTCAGAGGCGAAATTTGCTCAGCAAAAGTAGAACAGGTTGAAAACAAGTTTCAGTCAGGCAGCATGCAGGATGCTTGGCGAGGGTTGAAAATACTGTCAGGTCAGGACAAGCCAAAAAGTAACTTTTGCTCTTTGACTGAAAGTGATAACATCAAGTTCGCTAACGAACTAAATGATTTCTACTGTCGTTTTGAACGTGATGACCTTAGAGATGACCTTCCTAACGTGGTATCTGACCTTCATAAGAAGATTAGGGAAGAGGATGGTTGAGATGACATGGAGGTCCCTGGCACTAGCATTGAGAGACTTTTCAAGGAACTCCATCTACATAAAGCAGTAGGTCCTGGCTGTGTCAGTGAAGACTTTCTAAGATCATGTGCTACACATATTAGTGGGACTTTCAGTAAACTTTTTTCATGGTCCCTGAGAGAATGTGTTGTCCCAACTATTTGGAAAAACTCAACCATCTGCCCAGTCCCCAAGTCAAGAAACCCGACCCAGCTGAATGATTACAGGCCTGTTGCTCTCACTAGCATTGTTATGAACTGTTTTGAGCGCATCATTCTTTCGAAACTGCTTTCACAAACACAGCATCAACTCGAGCCTTTCCAGTTTGCATACAAGCAAAGTAGATCCACAGACGATGCAACCACCACATTACTCAGCAATGCTTACACACATCTAGACACCAAATTCCTTAGTCAGAATACTCTTCATTGATTTCTCTTCAGCATTCAACACAATACAACCTCACCTCATGGCACAGAAACTACTCACTCTTCAGGTTTCCCCATGATTGATTGTTTGGATTATGAGCTTTCTTGTCAGGAGATCTCAATCAGTATGTTACCAGGGAACTCTGTCTTCCCCACGTTCCACATCCACTGGTTCACCCCAAAGCACTGTGTTTTCACCTGTGCTCTTCACTATTTACACCAACGACTGTAGAGGCTCAACACAAACGCTGGTTATTAAGTATTCTGATGAAAAAGCCATCCTTGATCTATCTAACTTAGACACTGCCTATTTTGATGCCGTCGTTACATTTACAACTTGGTATTCTGAAAACTTTCTGAAGTTAAATGTCAGCAAAACAAAAAAACCGGTGATAGATTTCCGTAGAGCCATATCCCCCATTGCAGACCTTGTAATTGATGGTCAGACTGTGGAAAGGGTGTCTCAGTATAAATATCTGGGCACAGTAATTGACACAACAAACTAATTCAATTTCACTGCAACTATTCATAAGAAATGTCAGTCCAGGGGTTTACTGTTTGCAAAAGCTGCGCTCACTCCATGTAAACTCAAAAATCCTAGCACAGTTTTACATATGTTTTACTGAATCTGTTTTAACCTTTGGCTTCTTGCGCTGGTTTGGTGGGCTCAATGTGAAAAAAAAAAAAAGAATGTGTTGAACAAGTCTGTGAATGTGTGTGGGAAAGTGGTGGGTGAAAGGCAAGCGAGCATGAGTGAATTGTATGAGAAGCATGCAGCACGAAAGGCAAGAGAAATTGCAAAAAGACTCCTCACATGTCCTGGCCCATAATTATGAACTGCTGCCATCTGACCGACGGTTCAGGATGCCAACGGTCCGATTGGTCAGAACAAAAGAGAGTTTTATCCAGTGTCTATATCCCTTCTCAACAAGCAATGTGTGTGTGTGTGTGGAGTGGGGGGGGGTGTATACATATATATATATATATGTATGTGTGTATGTGCTTCTATGTGCGTGTGTGTGTGCGTGTGTGATTTAATAAATGTGTATTAAATGTGTATGTATATTGGGTGTGTGTGAGGGTGTGTGTGTATACATGTATGTGTGTGTGCAGGCGCGCGCGCGCGTGTGTGTGTGTGTGTGTGTGTGTGTGTGTGTGTGTGTGTGGGGGTGGGTGTGGGTAATGTTGTTTACTAAAGGTGTTTTACTGTTCTTTGCCATAATTATTCACTTAACTGCTTTTTTATATTCTGTATTTTTATCATTTGTGTGCAACAATGAAAATTTGATTTGATTAAGGCATGGTTGTTACTGATTGTTCTATTATTTTCATGTTAATTTATTTATTTTATTCGTGGGTGTGTGTGTGTGTGTGCGCATGCATGTGAGTATAATTATGTGTGTGTGTGTGTGCATGCGTATGATGTGTGTGGTGTGTGTGTGTGTGTGTGTGTGTGTGTGTGTGTGTGTGTGTGCGTGCGTGCGTGCATGCGTGCGTGCGTGCGTGTGATCTGACTACTTTTATGTGCTTTTGCTATTATTACCAATTGTACATGTATTTTAAGAAATTCTGTGAAATCAAGTTTGACAATTATATAATACTGAAAATCTATTATAAGTATTGTTGTTTATTCAAATGGGTTTTACTATTGCTTGATCATTTATTATGTGCATCATCATCATCATCATCATCATCATCATCATCATCACACTTTAATGCTTCTTTTAATCAGAATTTAGGTCTGACAGTGTTTCTGTTTTCAGCAAATTCTGAAAATTAGTAAGTGTGTGTGTGTGTGTGTGTGTGTGTGTGTGTGTGTGTGTGTGTGTGTGTGTGTGTGTGTGTGTGTGTGTGTTAAGTATGTGTTTATCTACATGTATGAGGTTTTACATTTTCACAAAATGATTTTGTTGGGTTGTTATTGTTGAGTTACCCTGCTTGTTTATTGTTTATTGTTGCTGAGTTACCCTACTTGTTTATTTTTCATTGTTTTTCAGGTTTATTTATGTCACTAATGTATAGTTAGTCAGCAGCACGATTGTAATTTCTCAGAATTGAGATAAATAAAGTATTCTTGTATCTTGTAAGATCTTTCCACTTATACCATGCATGGAAAAGTCACTGAATTGTGATTGCAGTACATCTTTGCTAAACATTTTCAGCGACAATATCTTTATTATAAAACTCATTTTCGTCAAGATCATGATCTCTCGCAAATATTGCTTAAATAGTTAAATTTACGTGCACAATCTGCTACAATTATCCACGTTACATTCTGTCAAGATCGACCATTTGAAGTCATATCAACCAAAATAATGTTGAGCATAGAAATTAATATATATACTAAAATGTAGAACTAAGCTAAAACCATGCAATCAAAGTAAAGCGTTTTGCATTTGACCTCAGAATATCATGTCAAAGTGCTGGTGCTCTTGTTCAAGATGTAAGAAACCCTTTTTAAAGGAGCTGTCGGACACGGTCCACACTGTCCGACAAAAAACAATAGATCTCTGGGATACACTTTCCCATTCGAGGCACATATATAGTCATTGTATGACTGGCAGAGAATGCAGCAGTGATGATCAGGAATTGTCACAGTTGCAGCAGAAGAAGAACTAGTCCAGAATGGTCGTGGGAAGGGGGAGGGGGAAGGGTGGGGGAGGGAGGTCTTGGCACTGGAAAAAGAGTGGAGGTGGGGTGACAGCATCTGAGTGTGCTTATGAAATCAGCAGTCATCACGTTCCGAAGTTGAAACTTGCTACGTCGTCTGCAATTGTAAGTGATGACTGAGGTCCACGCTTTCAGTGCTTGTCGTCGGGTTGTGTTGTTCAATGTGTATCTACAAATGCCTCTCCTTTCTCGCCTACCCTGCGCCTTGCACTCTGCTGTTGCTGGTATTATTGCATTATTCACATGGAGCTTATATGTACACATCCTGTATCTTCTGTTGCTGTTTTGTTTCTTTGCATCCAAATGGGAACACAAATCAGTTACTGGAACACAAATGAGTCATTTTCAAAAAAAGAGAACGATAGAGATCGTGAGGTGGTTTCTTTGTGTACCCGAATGAGTAAAGACATCATTGATGCTGACGTGAAATTGATTGAGTTTCTTTGAGTCTACGTTCTACAGCCATCAAATACACTGGAGAGGCCATCAGAGGCAATCTAAAACCCGAATGTAAGTAACAAATGAGTACCTGTTTAGGTGTAAACGGGGCAGAGTTAGGATTATTCATTCAAAAATAATGCTTTTTTTTCAGGAACTAGGTTCCAGTAACTGAGTTTGATGCTTTCTCTCTCTGACAAACACATGACGTAATTTGACTCATTTGTAGTTTGAGAAGGATAACAGCAAACCTTCTTCTTCAAACAATATGTGGTGATTAAACATCTCTCTCTCTCTCTCTCTCTCTCTCTCTCTCTCTCTCTCTCTCTCTCTCTCTCTCTCTCTCTCTCTCCCCCCTCTCTCTCTCTCTCCATTAAAACGTACCTTGTTTGTAAAAGATCCTTGGAGTAAAAGAACACGACGTTTGAGCCCAGGCCCTTGTCAGGTGAAACAGGCAGAAAATGGGTGGGGTTCAGATTAATGAGGATATGGCATTAGGTTAGGGTTTGGGTTAAACTAGCCTCTGGTTATGAAAAGGGTTTCGGATTAGGTTCATGTATTCAAGAGTTGAAACAAAATCGAAATTCTCATCTGTAATGCATGAACACGTCCCCGTACCTTATTAAAGCTACATTTGTCAGAGGTGTAGGAAAGACCTACCCCCACCCATACTACATTTCTCAGTGGTCTAGGGACAGACAAACTCCACCCTTACATTAAATAAGCCACGTTTGTCAGTGGCCTAAGGACAGACACACGCCCCCCATACTTATTTAGGCCACATTTTTTCAGTGGTATAGGGACAGACACGCGCCACCCATACCTTATTTAGGCCACATTTTTCAGTGGTGTAGGGACAGACACACGCCACCCATACCTTATTTAGGCCACATTTTTCAGTGGTGTAGGGACAGACACACGCCACCCATACCTTATTTAGGCCACATTTTTCAGTGGTGTAGGGACAGACACACGCCACCCATACCTTATTTAGGCCACATTTTTCAGTGGTGTAGGGACAGACACACGCCACCCATACCTTATTTAGGCCACATTTTTCAGTGGTATAGGGACAGACACACGCCACCACATACCTTATTTAGGTCACACATTTTTCAGTGGTATAGGGACAGACACACGCCACCCATACCTTATTTAGGCCACATTTTTCAGTGGTATAGGGACAGACACACGCCACCCATACCTTATTTAGGCCACATTTTTCAGTGGTGTAGGAACAAAGAGCCTCGTCTTCAGACTCCGAGCACTGGGGAATCAAGTCACAAGGAAATTGTTCAGCCATGGTAGGCCATGTCGACGATGAACAGTTCCACTTTGCCCTGAACCAGGCACCTGTCTTGGCTGTCGCTTGTCAGAATGGAAAGAAAACCGAGCTCTGAACCCAGATCGCTGCTCGATCACTGCACTGCTGGAGAGGTATAAAGATAACGTGTGGTCATGGTTTGGGCTGTTAGCAATCGCACTCATGGGAAAAAGGAATGCTTGGTGAGTATTTCTGTATTTCTTACTGGGCGTACAACACAAAGAACCACACTGACCAGCATATGTGTAAAGCTGTCTAAGTCCAATGTCAAAATTGAGGAAACTGATGAAGATGACGTGGTCAGTGGGTGATTGTATGGAGACACAGCCCTTTGACAAAGGTGAATGCGAGGAGAGGTCATCCCAGCCTTTGGTCTGTACGTAACCTGCACAGGAAAAAAACGATTTCGTTACCATTGGCGACTTCAGAGAAAGAACGTTAATTAGACTGTCACGTTATTCAGAACTTAATTTTTAAAGTGTATATATATATATATATAATTATAAACAAAGCTTGCTCTTATGTCTCAGATTGTAGAAATAGGGGGGTGGTAAGCCTTCATACCTGCAGTGGTAGATGATTCTGCCTAACTGACAGACCGGTATTTCGAAACCTGATTGTTTTCTCCTCAGTGACCGCAGAGAGTGGTAATTTGACTCCTCTGCCTTTTCGGTTGTAAGAAGAATGCTATACCAGAAAAAGGCTGGTGTGCAATACCATAGTATGTTTCTTGAGTTTTCAAAAAAAAAACTAAAGGTGCCACCTAAGAAGCAAAAGAAAATCATGAAAGAGCAAAACAAGCTACATTTTCTTGTGAAAAGTAGAAAATATAAAAAGATAACCTCTTAAGACACAAGTGCTGAGGGCCAGTTCTTGGAATGAATCCGCAAGGGACTAAATTACAATGAAACAATAAATTCCAAGGATAAGTACCGAGCACCATTCCAGCAACTTACAGAGCAGCTAGGTGTTGCAATGACTGCAAGAAATATTGAATATAAACAAAGCTTGCTCTTATGTCTCAGATTGTAGAAATAGGGGGTGGGTAAGCCTTCATATCTGCAGTGGTAGATGATTCTGCCTAACTGACAGTATGTGCTTGAGTGGGTGAATGGGGAATAAATAAATGCTTCTCAAAATGAACCTTCAGCAAGCTTATAGTCTCCAAAGAGAGAGACCATCTCCAATGGGGAGAAAAGCTCACTAACATATAACTCCTGGTCAGATACCGGTATTTTCGAAACCTGATTGTTTCTCCTCAGTGACCGCGGAAAGTGGTAATTTGACTCCTCTGCCTTTTCGGTTTTAAGAAGAATGCTATACCAGAAAAGTCTTGTGAAAAGTAGAAAATATAAAAAAGATAACCTCTTAACACACAAGTGCTGAGGGCCCAGTTCTTGGAATGAATCCGCAAGGGACTAAATTACAATGAAACAATAAATTCCAAGAATAAGTACCGAGCACCATTCCAGGTCAGCTAGGTGTTCTGACGGAATGAAAACAAAGCTTGGCTCGTTCTTTATGCAAGGGAGAAATAGGGGGTGGATAATTACAATGAAACAATAAAACCTTCCAAGAATAAGTAAGGGGAGAGAGCAGCACCAGCAACCTGGTCAGATACCGGTATTTCAAACCTGATTGTTTGGCCTCAGTGACCGCGGAATAGTGGTAATTTGACTTCCTTGCCTAACGGGGGGGTTTTTAATGTGCAATACCTTGGTTCTTCAAGATGACGTTTTGTGAAAAGAAGAAAATATCTAAAGTGGGTAAGCACTTTTTTCTTTTAATTTTCATAAGGCCAACTTGGCTGAAAGGCAACTGTTTTTGGCCGATAACCTTAAAGACAGCAGTGCTGAAGGCTTTTGGGACAAATATTTCTACTAATGAATGAGACAATGGATCCAAGGATAAGCATAACCGAGGCATTTCATCCAGGCAACTTACAGAGCACCTATGGGTTTAAACCATGCCACAGTCAATTAACCTAAGAGGGTAGTCCAGGCGGAAACGATTCCATATGGGGTGGTAGCGGATGGTGCGGTTACTGAGGTTATGTGAAAAAGCTTGCTATTATGTCTTTTGAAGGCTTTTGTAGGGGTAAATGCAGTGGTAAGCTGATTCTGCCCTAACTGACAGTATGAACTTTCAGCAAGAATGGGGAAATAAATAGTCTCAAAATGAACCTTCAGCAAGCTTATAGTCTCCAAAGAGACCATCTCCAATGGGGAGAAAGCTCACTAACATATAACTCCTGGTCAGATACCGGTATTTCGAAACCTGATTGTTTCTCCTCAGTGACCGCGCGGAAAGTGTGAAGGTCATTTTGAGAAGCATTTATTTATTCCCCATCACCCACTCAAGCACATACTGTCAGTTAGGCAGAATCATCTACCACTGCAGATATGAAGGCTTACCACCCCCCTATTTCTACAATCTGAGACATAAGAGCAAGCTTTGTTTATAATTCAATATTTCTTGCAGTCATTGCAAACACCTAGCTGCTCTGTAAGTTGCTGGAACGGTGCTCGGTACTTATTCTTGGAATTTATTGTTTCATTGTAATTTAGTCCCTTGCGGATTCATTCCAAGAACTGGCCCTCAGCACTTGTGTCTTAAGAGGTTATCTTTTATTTTTTCTACTTTTCACAAGAAAATGTAGCTTGTTTTGCTCTTTCATGATTTTCTTTTGCTTCTTAGGTGGCACCTTTAGTTGGTTTTTTGAAAACTCAACAAACATACTATGGTATTGCACACCAGCCTTTTTCTGGTATAGCATTCTTCTTAAACCGAAAAAGGCAGAGGAGTCAAATTACCACTTTCCGCGGTCACTGAGGAGAAACAATCAGGTTTCGAAATACCGGTATCTGACCAGGAGTTATATGTTAGTGAGCTTTCTCCCCATTGGAGATGGTCCAGAATCATCTACCACTGCAGATATGAAGGCTTACCACCCCCCTATTTCTACAATCTGAGACATAAGAGCAAGCTTTGTTTATAATTCAATATTTCTTGCAGTCATTGCAACACTAGCTGCTCTGTAAGTTGCTGGAACGGTGCTCGGTACTTATTCTTGGAATTTATTGCTTCATTGTATATATATATATATATATATATATATATATATATATATGCTGACAAAGCAGGAGTTACAGTGATCACTCCCCCAGACGCTGATGTTGAAATTATCCTGAATGAAGTGAATAACTGTGACTATTATGACGTAGTTGAAACTAACCCCACCAAGGAAAACTGTCAGCAAAGTGAACTCCTGGGTAACAAAGTGGAAGAGAGAAGGGGCACTGACTGACGACATAGCAGACTTTATCACTCCAGATTCACATGTCCGTCTGGGTCACATCAAACCTCTCGTAAAAACCCCAAACCCAAACCTTTCCCTTAAAGGTTTTTGCTTTCTGGGTCAGGCACTCCTACTCAACCACTGTCTAAGTTTGTACAACAAGCTATTGCTCATCTCACCCATTCAGTATGACCCAAGTTTACCATCTAAAGGACAAATTATTAAACAAATTTATACATCTTGTATTCCAATCCAAAAAAACAAGACCATTTCCCTGAAGAAATGCTCATTGGTGCTGATAAGAGAAGACGCAACTTGACAGAAATGTACAAACCTACAGTACCACGTCGCCATCCTCTCCATGGACCCATGAACAGACCTGGATTTTTTGTATGCTATGCCCTCTGATGTGACCTTTGTGCACTTTCCAGTGACCTGATTGGGCTAAGAAGCCCATGGGATGGGCGCTACTGGCCCATCAGACAGCACCTCAACTGTTCGACAAAAAATACCATCTACGTCATCAGATGTCAGAACCCACCCAGTATGTTGAGTCCACCAAGGACCTCAAAAGAAGGTGGGCCAATCATAAATCAGACTGCAACAAGAAAATGGCCCAGCGATGTGGGGTTGCCAGACACCTCGCCCAGACTGAACACCCTGAAGATAAGGCTCTGCCCTTTCTTTCCATCCATCCCATCGAACAAGTTGCATCTGAAGACAAACTCCTAGACAGGGACACTCACTGGCAGGTCAATTTGGGGACTGTCTTAAGGGTCTCAACTCCCGTACAGAACTCAACAGCATGCAGAGAATGAGAAACAGGGTTCTGTATTAGAATGGTACAGGGAAAGGTGGACTCTATAGATTGCAGTGGAAGGTAGACTCTATAGATGCAGTGGAAGGTGGACTCTTCGGGGTGCAGTGAAAAGGTGGACTCTGCAGTATGCAGTGAAGGGTGGACTCTACAATGTGCAGTGGAAGGTGGACTCTGCATGCTGCAGTGAAGGGTGGACTCTACAATGTGCAGTGAAGGGTGGACTCTACAATGTGCAGTGAAGGGTGGACTCTACAATGTGCAGTGGAATGTGGACTCTGCAGGGTGCATTGAATGGTGGACTCTGCAGGGTACAGTGGAGGGTGGACTCTGCAGGGTGCTGTGGAAGGTGGACTCTGCAAGATGTAGTGAGGGATGTGTACAGGGTGTGGTGAAAGGTGAAACTACAGTTAAAAAAAAAAAAAAAAAAAAAAATGTGACGTCGTTTTTAAACTGATGTAGTCTACTATGACGTCAATAGTATTAATGTCATCGCTGCTAAGGAGATGTAAGTAGCATCGGTTCCTGAAGAAGCCTTTTGGCGAAAGCTTGGATTAAAAAATGAACTCCATGGGCGGTGTGACAACTTATTGTTTATCACTATATATACACACACACACACACACACACACACATATATATATATATGTGTGTGTGTGTGTGTGTGTGTGTGTGTGTGTGTGTGTCTGTGTGTGTGTGTGCACGCGCGCGCGCGTGTGTGTGTATCTGTGTGTGTGTGTGTGTGTGTGTGTGTGTGTGTGTGTGTGTGTGTGTGTGAGTGTGTGTGTGCTGTTGTTAAATAAGGTATTTGGCTGGTGTTAATGTAATAGTCATCATTGTGAATAAATGTAGAAGACAAATGATGGTGATCACAGATGTTTAAAAACTGAATGTAAAATCATGCAAGTTTAAGAACCAATAGAAATGAAAACAATTTACTAACCCTCAGATGGAGACAAAGGTATGGCTTCAAGATTCGATGCAGACTTGAAAACAGCAGACAAAGAGAAGAAGACTTCGTTTATTTCCATTTTCCTGTTTTTCGCGCAATACAACCTGAGCGTCATTTTGTTTACTACACTAAATACAGGGTACAGTGATAAATCTTTGGTCCCGCAGTCGTATCCGAACTTATGATTACACTGGTTGTTCCTGATGCTGCTACAAACAATGAAGGTGACCTGAAAGGATGCGCTGCATACATTCAGTTGTAGTCGCACGATTTTATCTCTTGGAGCTTGAAGAGTGACTTCACATGTAGAGCAGCTCCTGGTTTGGACATATACGCGCCTTTTAGTGCTGTTAATAGTAATTTGCCTTGACTGTGTATTGTCAAACACATGAACTCATGTCGTAGGCTGGTACAACTGCTGTGTGTGTCACTTGGTTATAGTCTTTTTTCTGTTCGACTTTGGTGAGGACATGGCGGAGATGCGTTGCCAATATTTTCAAGAGTGTTTGTCATACTGTCACTGTCCGACATCTGTATCGTTAAAAACAGCTTCAAGCGACCAAAGTACCAGATATTGTTCCATGGTAGTCACAGACATGATTGCTAGATACCTGTCAGGTTGAAACTGACCTCAGCTCTGCTAACAGATCACCTTTTTATCGTACATCGACCCCTTTGCTCTGCATATTCATCATAATTGTAGCGTAAATTAGCACTTGGATCTGCACACTGATCATCATGTCATAACAAAACTGTACATATATATATATATATATATATATATATATATATATATATATATATATATATACACGAACTGAAACTGACTAGTTAGGTTTGCTAACAATCGCCACGTCGTCTTAAAGTCACCATGTATCACTGGTAACTGATCAAAATTTCATCTTAAGCTGAGCTATAACCTCCACTACCTGGTCGCCATGTCATCATTAGCTGATTTCTCAGCTCTGCTAACTTGACGCATCATTTCGTTGTGAACTGACCACTTTCTTTGCGAGCTGTTCACCATGCCATTACACAGTGGGGCTTTTATGCTGGCTGATCACCATGCCATTATTACAGTGGGGCTTTTATGCTGGCTGATCACCATGCCATTATTACAGTGGGGCTTTTATGCTGGCTGATCACCATGCCATTATTACAGTGGGGCTTTTTATGCTGGCTGATCACCATGCCATTATTACAGTGGGGCTTTATGCTGACTGATCACCATGCCATTATTACAGTGGGGCTTTTATGCTGACTGATCACCATGCCATTATTACAGTGGGGCTTTTATGCTGACTGATCACCATGCCCATTATACAGTGGGGCTTTATGCTGACTGATCACTATGCCATTATACAGTGGGGCTTTTATGCTGACTGATCACCATGCCATTATAAAGTGGGGCTTATGCTGACTGATCACTATGTCATCATTTTGCTTCTGTTCTTCTAGATCGTCACATGATTAAGTCACCCAAACTCCTCACTGAAGAACAGTTGACCAGGCTCCTCCAGGTCCACGGGTTGTGTGCTAAGGTAGGGATATTTGCAAATTGTTTTAATGTCCGTTTTGCCTCTTGTCAGTCCCATCGCCTTTGATTTCTTGTTTTTTTTTCTTTTTTTTTTTTTTTTTTTTTTTTGTCTTCCCTCAACAGTTCTGTGCTACAGGTGTATGTAGCTTTCCAATATATTTCTTTTTTCTTGGCTAATTTGGCAGATTTTCTTAAGGTATGAGGTGCTGTCAGATGCTGTAGTGAACTTGTTAATTGCCAGCTTCTTTTTAAGACAGGACAAGAAGAAAAATCAACAAACAGCAGAGATCAAAAAGTGACGGAAAGGAAAACAAGTGCTATTAAAACAAGTCCTCAGTCGTGTGGGAGTTTTAACTGCTGAGGGGTAGACATAACGACTACCGGATTTACACAGGTCACTCAGCTAGGAATAGCACTTACTCGGAGCTTTCGACAGACCTCCGTCTGTCTTCTTCAGCGGGGGTGTGGCTACTGGGTGAATTGGCGTTCAGTGCACACGAGCACGGGTCGGGTTGGCACAACAGAACATCACATCACCAACAGTCCGGACTTGGTTCAGAAACTGGCAGACTACACCCTTTCTCCTGATGAGTGCCCTGGTATCATATGATGTTTCGGCATTGTTCACCAGTGTCCCCATCGAAGAAAGCATCCACATCATCAAAGCAAGACTCCAGGCTGATGACACTCTGCACCAGCATACTACGCTTTCCGTGGACAGCATCTGTGAAATCCTGGCTTGCTGTCTCAACACCACTTACGTCACGTTCCAAGGCAACTTCTACAAGCAGACCACAGGAGCGGCCATGGGCTCTCCAGTCAGCCCCATTGTAGCCAACCTCTTCATGGAGGACTTTGAGGAGAAGGCCCTGGCGTCTTACCATTCTCCTCCACGCTATTGGGGCCGCTACATGGACGACACCATGACCATCCTCAAGAGGGAGCTGGTGGAAGACTTTACTAAACCATTTGAACAGTCAACACCCTGCTATCAAATTCACTCATGAGGTGGAGGAGAAACAACTCGATTACCATGCTAGACACACACACATTACATGGACAGAGGACAGCCTCTCCTTCAGTGTGTACTGCAAACCTACCCACACCGACCAGTACTACAGTTCGAAAGCCACCAGCCACTGGAACACAAACTCAAAGTGATACGCACCCTCACTCATTGGGCCAGCACCATCTGCTCTACCCAGGATGCCAAAGACCAGGAAATGGAACGCCTCAAACTGGTTCTCACCGTATCAGGCTATGAGAAGTGGGCATGCAACATCCCGGCTAGCAAGAAGATCACACCACATCCAAGCACCAAACAAGACCAAACCAGGCGTAAAGGACATGTCACTATCCTCTATGTCCACGGTGTGACTGAAGCCTTGAGCAGGAAGATCAGGAAAACTGGCATCTCCGTACATCCCAAACCTATCAACACCATCTGCAGCCAGCTGGTCGCCCCCAAGACAAAACTGACAAACTGGACAAGACTGGAGTGATCTACCAAATAGACTCGTGACTGTGAAGAAAACTATGTCGGGGAAACCGAAAACGCTTGACAGAACACAAAAGGGAATCATGACCAGTAGGCGCCCACCTACACGCCCAGCAACATCAGTTCGATTATGAAAACATTAGCGTTCTCGACCGTGACAATAGATGGTTTCAGCGTGGGGTGAAGGAGGCTATACATATTGCCGCCAACAACCCCACACTCAACTGGGACCGGGGGGCAGACACACCCCTGCCATTGGTGTACAACACCTCATTGTTCAGTCACATTGACCAGGGTTTCGACCCGTGGTCGTGTGCGCTGAACTCCAGTTCACCCAGTAGCCACACCACCGCTGAAGAAGACAGACGGAGGTCTGTCGAAACCTCCAAGCAAGTGCTATTCCTAGCTGAGTGACCTGTGTAAATCCGGTGGTCGTTAAGTCCTCAGTCGCAATGAAAATGATTTATCAAAGACTTCAAGAGGAATGGTCAAGGGCTGAATCACGGGGCAGGGAGAGTAGGGGAGAGGAGGAGCCGAGACAGGACTGAAAAGAAGAAAGGTAAAGAGTGAATTTTGAAACCTTTCTCTGACAAAATTAAGAAACTGTAAAATTCTATTTTGTGAACAGTGCCGTTTGGTTATGTAGCTCTATAGCAGACTTGTATCCCCTTGGTGAGACTTGGCAGTAGAGACTGCTAGCTGCAGCTGTAACAGCCTACCCATAGATCAGGTGTTCACACGCACAGGAGCGAGACTGTGATAGTGAAGCAAACTGGTGCATGGCAGCGGTCGTCTTAACTACAAACAGCATGATTGTTGCGTGCGACATATGGGATGCGTTGTCATGACCAAGAGCTCTGTAGCAAGACTGGTGCTTGTCAAGGCGACGGCACACTGACTGCAGTCACTCAAAATGTTCTGCATCAACCTCCAGAGGTTGACTACAGAGTTAAACAAGAGAGCAGCAATTATAGGCCAATTCCGTTTTTTCATGTATGCATGTACATTTAGGAATATGATTTAAACGGAGCTTTACCCAAGCCACACCTCCCAGGTCCATTCCCTTCCCCTCCTTCTTCATTAGTCTAGTCTCCTTGTATGTATTACATTGTCAAACTCGCCTCCCGCCCTCTCCCCCCCCCCCCCCCCCCCCCCAACACACTTCAACTGTCAAATTTCACTCTCAACCCTCAATCTCTTTCTGTCCACACACAGACACAATGCGTGTGCACCCAGGCACACACACACACACACACACACACACACACACACACATGTATGTGCGCACACACACACACACACACACACACACACACACACACACACACATGCATGTGCACACACACACACACACACACACACACACACACACACACACAAACACATACACACACGCGCGCGCGCATATTCATGCACACACACACGCACGCGGACTCACGCACGCACGCATGCACACAGGCACACACACGCACTCACAGAGACAGAGACAGAATGGCACACACACACACACAGAAAGTAGAAGACACACAGACAGACAGACAGACAGAGATAGACAAATAGACAGATGGAAAGAGACAGACAGGCAGACAGACAGACAGGCAGACAGACAGAGAGAGAGAGAGAGAGAGAGAGAGAGAGAGAGAGAGAGAGAGAGAGAAATTTGATATGAGATCACATTAACAGTTATTTTGAATAATGACTTCAAAGTTCTTGTGAGGTTCTTTTTCATGGCTTATGTCTCCAACTTTCAGCAGAAATATTTGTGACATTATTCCATCAGAAATGTTCATGAGTTCTGCTTTGGATTGGCTGAATTAACTTTCCATTTTAGCTCAAGATCAGAGGGGTTTCGTGTTTTTTTTTGTTTTGTTCTAATGAACACATAATTAACATCAAAGACTACAGCAAACAGGAAAGGAAGAAAAATGTGTACATTTCATGCAGTACGAAGACACATTTACAGATCTATAGAAAGGTAATAAATATATGAAAAAAGGTGAAAAAATGTGATTCACTATTATTAACGATGAAAATAGAAACAAATATATATAGCATGTACAGGTATGGATTCGAATACTCATTTAAGGCGCTTGCAGGCCTATAACGTAAAATATTTAGCAAAGAACCCAGTCCATTTGAATGCAAACTTGTGTTACAGCAAAATATCTTAGCAAAATAATCAAGTCTATTTGAATGTAAATGGTCAATTTGTAAATTGTTTGTTTAAGCGTTGTATTCTTCTATCTAAGATTTCATATTTGGCTGTTTTGAAGCTTTCTACATTTGATGCAAATTTATCAATTTGACATTCTTTGATTTTTGACAGGTCAGCACCCCAGACGAAAAATCCCTACAAAGTGAAAACCACCATGAAAACCTAATCTACCAACTATTCAGCATCAAAAGTATTGATAGATTAGAAAGAGCAGAATCGAAACGTCCAAACTCGTACAACTCCGCAAAAACACACGAACGAGCATACTGAACTGAGCACATCTGAAAACAAACGCAAATATTACAAAATCTGAACATTTTGATCTAAAATGTTTTTAAAAAGCGCTAACAGTTAACTACAATTGTTGTACAATGAATCAACATGGTTAGAAAAAATATTCTTACCCTCTGGGAGGGGGGGTGGGGGGGATTAATGAGCACTACCTGACCAACAAGCAGGGAAAGCGAGTGTACAGAGCAGATGTGACTGACTCCAAAGCCATACTCGATCTGTGCAAGTCTAACAGTCCAATTTTCGAACTTTCGCTGGTGAGTACTACTCACCAGGAACGAGAAGAGAAAGAAAGAAAAAAAATCTCTCTCTGGCTATGCACACAGCAGATGCGCATAACTCGTCAAGAATCGTGCCTGTGACACTAGTCCAACTCCTGCAAACGCTTCTCTTCAAAGCTGTTTACTCCTTTGTGAACAGCAAGTCGCCAGGCACTGTGATCTGTGGCAAGTGTTTCCCAGCCCTGATTGGATGCCACAGGCCGCCAATGACACTTTCAGACAGTCCTTGAAGCGTTTGAGTGGCCGCCCAATGTTCCTTGTTCCAGCCGCCAGCTCAGAGAATGAGACCATTTTTGGAAGTCGCGTGTCGTCCATTCGTACCACATGCCCATCCCACCTCAACTGCGCTTTCGTGATCAGTCCCTCGATACCAGGCATCTTTGCTCTGTGAAGCACTTCTGTGTTGGAAATCCTGTCCTCCCAGGAGATGCCCAGGATCTTATGCAGGCAGCAGAGGTGGAACTGATCCAGAGTCTTCAGCTGTTTCCTGTAAAGTGTCCAGGTCTCACAGCTGTAGAGCAGTGAAGTGACAACGACAGCTCTGTTGACTGCCAGCTTGGTGCTTAGAGTGATGCCACGTTCTCCCCACACTCTGTTCCAAAGCCTGCCGAAGGAAGCTCCTGCTTTTGCCAGGCTGTTCGACACCTTTATCCATGCCACACATTGAAGACAAGCATCTCCGCAAGTAGGTGAAGCATTCTTCAGGGTCATGTCCTCAGTCACGATCTTTGGTTCTGGAGGAGAGAGAGGCTGAGTGCTGGTTGAAGCATCACTTCCATCTTCCGCAGGCTGATCATCAAGCCAAAGCCCTTTGCTGCTGCAGACAGGCAACTGGCAAGCTCTTGCAGGCCTGGTTTGTTGAGTGCTGCGAGGGCAGAGTCATCAGTAAAACAGGAAGTTTCTCACAAGGGCCTCAAGAACTTGTGTTCTGGCCTTCAGGCACCTTAAGTCAAAGAAACAGCCATCACATCTGTAGTGGACAGTGATCCCCGCATGGGTACTGGAGAGAGCAGAGAACAGCATTGTGGAGAACATGAGGCTGAACAGGGTTGGTGCCAGGACACATCCTTGCTCCACTCCATTGGACACGGGGAAGGGGTCAGACACAGTGCCGTTTTCCACTATGCGAGCCATCATGCCATCATGGAAGGATCGTATGACCTTGACAAACTTAAGTGGGCAGCCAAGTTTGGACAGTATAGCCCAGAGACCATCGCGACTGATGGTATTGAAAGCCTTTGTCAGGTCCACAAGAGGATGTAGAGTTCTGATTCTGTTTCCGGCACTTCTCTTGCAGCTGACGAACAGCAAAGATCATGTCGATTGTCCCCCCTGTTGCTCATGAAGCCACACTGGCTCTCGGAGACGACATCATCCATCAAGTGGTGTATGATGCGATTCAGGATGACACGGGCCATAATCTTTCCTGCTATGCTCAACAGTGAGATGCCTCTGTGGGTGTTGCACGATGCTCTGACACCCTTGTTGTACTGGTGGATGATGCTGGCAACCTTAAAGTCTTGTGGTACTGCTCCATCACCCCAGAACTGCTGCATCAGCTCAGTTAGCTTGTCGACCATGGCCTCTCCACCATGCTTGAAGATCTCAGGGGGATGCCATCAGGGCCCGGTGCCTTTCCGATTTGGAGCTGCTTGATCGCCTTCTGGGTTTCCTTCTTAGTCGGTGGGTCATCAAGCGATGTCAAAAACTGAACGTTGGGGTATGTCCCGGATTGCTTGCTGATCGATCTGAGATGGTCTATTCAGAAGCTGGCTGAAGTGGGAACAGCACTGCTGTACAATATCACTCGTCTCAGTAAACATTGTGCCATCAGCTGTCCGTACAGGCGCCATGGTGTTGGAGGAGGGGCCATACACAGTCTTCAGGCCTGCAAAGAACTTCTTGGAGTTATGCTCATCAGCGTACTGTTTGTAATTCTGCAGCATTATTTTTCCACCTTTCGTCCTACATCTGTCTCAGATTAGCCTGGACCTTGCCTCTGAGATGCTTGAGACGATTATGCTTGGCTGTTAATCCCTTGTCGTTGAGGCAGCTTGTGTGGGCTTCGTGCTTCTGCTGTAGCAGTCTGCTGATCTCCGTGTAGTTGTTGTCGAACCAGTCCTGGTGTTTCCTCTTTGGGTGCCCAAGAGACAGCCTGGCAGAGTCGTAGACTGCGTTTCTGAAGTTTCCCCAGGCCTTTTCTAAGTCAGCTTCATCTGGTAAACTGTTGAGCTGGTTCGCAAGGTCGGTCACGAAGGTTTTCCTTGACAAAGGATCATTCAGTTTCTGGACATCCAGCTTCTTCTTGACGTCGGCTTTCTGGCGTCTGTGGGTGCTAGCGATGGACGAGAGCTTGCATCTCAGCAGCAGGTGGTCAGTCCAGCAGTCCACTCTCCTCATTGCTCTTGTGATGTGGGCATCCTTGATGTCACGCCGCCTAGCGCCACACACACACACACACACACACACACACACACACACACACACACACACACATACACACACACACATATATATATATATATACATGCAAGCACACAAGCACACAACACACGCGCACACACACACACACACACACACACACACACACACACACACTCACTCACATCACACACACACAAACACACACACACACACACACACACACACACACACACACACACAACACAACACAACACAACACACACACACACACACACACACACACACACACACACACACACACACACACACACGCGCGCGCGCGCGCGCGCGCGCGCTCGCAACCACGCACGCACGCATGCACGCACAGTGATCAAACTGTGATTAAAATTCTATCAATTAATATGTATTTCTTGCTTGCCATTCTCATTCTCACATTGTGTCATGGCATTTTATAGCTCTGTAAATAATCAATCATCTGCAAGGAATGATCCAGCCCGCAGTGGTAAAAGAAAGACATCTTGTTAATTGCAAGGAGGTGCTGCTGGCTGCGATCCAGTATTGTATATGTATATGTATCTATGAAGAAGAAGAAGAAGAAGAAGAAGAAGAAGCCGAAGAAGATCAGTGCCGTATCACTCAGACGTTATGTTTATGTGAATAATATCCCTACATTTTACACCTGTGCATGGAAGCAATTGTTCCAAGAAAGTTTACACACATGGCAGAAATTGTTCTGATCGGCCTACATCAGGTAAACTTTGCAATGTTACTGTCGTAATGTAACTCTAAGCCTGATGACAGCTCTATGAGCAGAAAGCTTGCTTGCATTCTTTCCTGTTCCCCTGATCATCGTACTCAAACCCTGGTGAGTGCACTCTTCTACCATTTTCTTCTCCTTACTGTCGTTGCCTTTCTTACTGTACCTTGACCTAGCTTGATCAGTGCCAAGTACCCCACTTTTCAACAAAGCCACCCTACCCACACCCTGCGCCCCACTCTAAAGTTGATCTAATCACGTTTTGGGCATTACCTTTCATTCTCTGGCAGTTTGCAAATAGTGCTTAGTCAATAGTACCTATTACCTTTAGTTCATATTGTACTACCGTGCGCTTAATCTTCAGAACAAGATCAAATGCAAATAGTGCTTAGTCAATAGTACCTATTACCTTTAGTTCATATTGTACTACCGTGCGCTTAATCTTCAGAACAAGATCAAACATTTTAAAATGTCATAATGATTCACAGCAGACGCAGCTTCAGCTTGTGGCCTTTTTCTCATCACTTTAGCAGCTTTACTTCCTTTGGCCATCACAACATTCTACCGCCGCCTTTCCTGATATGCTTCGGCACAGAATGCCTGGACTTCAAGGATAGTCCTGAATGTTTCCAGATTCGGTGGGCAAGGTAGTTATTCTGAAATGACCATCAATTCCGGAATCACCCAAGATCTGAACAGAAACGCGCAGAACATATGTGTAACCAGTAATAATAACAGCAATATCAATGGCAAATGTAAGTCAATAGAATCAACAGAAAGGAAGAAAAAGTCACAACGCAATAGCTCTGATGCGAATCGTAACCACGACCTTCCAGCCAGGAGTCTGCGACGCAAGCTACTTCGCCACAGCGGCTGGTGATTAAGGAAAATACAATTTCCGACAATTGAGTTATACAATCACCAGAAATCATATCACACACGTTTTACATAAACAACTTATGTCTGGCTTTCAAAATTCATCTGCCAGTGTCAAATACAGGATCATGAAAGAAAACATTTAGACATGATCTCCCAATCTTAGAAATAGATTTTTTTTAACAGAATTAACGCTTGTTTTGAACTTCAGTACTGACTGTTGTTCTGCCTTAAGTATTTTTTCTACCTTTTTAATTATACAAATGACAGAGCCAAGACTTGCCCAAACATCACATTTTAGCTTGAAAGGATACAGTACAGTTCATGTACATAATCTATACACAATTCTTTGAGAAACTCTGATACTGATAATGAATGCATATGTCTCTTCCACACTGCATGCAAAGCTACTACTCACAAAAAGATAAGGGCTGTTGCTTAAGATGAGTATACATTCTAATTTGTGATAACCGAACTAGTCACGTGTTCTGGGGACAGCAATAAGGCGATGTTGTTGGATTAGACGTTTTAGAACCCTTAGAGCAGCTCATCATTCACAATAATATCATCAAGATGTTTTAAAGCAATTCATTTTATTCATATTCATATCACTGAGCTGTTTTAGAGAAGCTTATTCGTTAGTATTAACATTATTAAGATGTTTTAGACCAGTTTAGTTTATCTACACCTGTACACAGGACACAGATCTTGTCAGCTGCCCAGAGATAGTGTCGTCTCTCTGAGATGCATAATGACATGCTTAGCCTACAGGAGTAGGTCGAGATGAAATTGCAAAAGTTGTTAGCTCGCAGACCATGTGCTTAAACGGAAACTTAAAGGGGAATTTTTGTTTTGTAAGAATAGGTGTGAGCGTGTGTGTGTGTGTGTGTGTGTGTGTGTGTGTGTCCGAATGCAGGTATAAATGCATATGTATGCATGTGTGTGTGCATGAACTTGAGTGTGCGTATGTGTCTGTGTGTCTGTGTGGTCGTGTGTATGCGTGTGCGGTTGGAAATACACGTGTGTGTGTGTGTGTGTGTGGGTGTGGGTGTGGGTGTGTATGAGTGGGGACGCAAATGAGTTTGTTCAAAATTAAGCCTGGTTGGCTTAAACACGAGCAATAGTCTCAATCCTTCACAAGTAACGGGTGACTACACAGTTATTCTTTTCTTTTTCTCACTGAAACTTCATATCTATCACAGATACACATCACTCGCCCTCCTTAAACACGCGTAGGGACAGTCAGCAATACATCTAAGCACAAAATTCTGTTCAAAACCAGAGACTAGACTAGGTGCAGAATGTGAGAGTTAGATGAAAATGAAGCTGATTTCCAGATACATTGGAATTAAATGTTCGCTGTAAAATTGTTCAGATGTGAAATCAAGCGATCGGCTGGAAAGTAAACGAAATCTGCGTTCCTGGAACAACGATTGCACTTGGAATTAAGCGGTCATTGGAGTTACACAACTGAAATTCGCCGATGTTTTAACTGAGAAAGGAGCGGCTTGGGCCAGGACATCGAGAAAGCTTGAAATCATCTGATAATTGAAATAATCCAGTTTTGAAATGAAGCAGTTTTTTTAATTCAGTAAATGCCAACAGTTTAAAAAAGAAAAATCTTACAACAGTCGTAAATACTGATACAGAATGAAGGAATAAACGAATATGTTGTAATGATCAGGAAGCAATGGGTAAACAAATAAAGGGAAACTGGTTTTTCTTTGCTTTGTCCTTTTTACTTTTGTTTGTAATGTGTGACGTTTGAATGTTGAACAATTGCGTTTCGTTACCCTGTGGGAGCAGCTTAGCTATGGGAAGGTCAGGAGGAAAGTGGATGGAGGTATTCGTGTGTTTTAATGGGTTCATCTCTCACTACCTAAGTGCCCTGCGCGCGCGCGCGCACGCACACACACACACACACACACACACACACACACACACACACACACACACACACACACACATGCGCCCAC